>JAGFNQ010002314.1:0-135350 GCA_024364735.1 Boesenbergia rotunda | reverse complement strand
TTTTTCTTGGTTTGATCGTCTATTTAAGACGATCATGATCTTATTGCTCAAGTATAATGTTAGTCCATTTGGATAGCTAATTCACATCTGTTGCTCACATAAACGCTTTGTTATTATAAAGTTTAAGGAAGTTGATCTTTACATATGCCTGTGTATAAATATACTATTGACATTCGCTCTTCTTCTTTGGATTCTTTAGATCTGACTATAGTTTATGCATATTTAAAAATTAGTCTCTAAAATATTTATTTTATTTGAGATATAAATTTTAGTTGTCCTTTTGCCTTTTTGAGTGTTTGCCCAATGCACCACACCTGATGAAAATTTTTCTTTTTAATGTATAATAAGAATTTTGAAAGGGAGTTTTGATGTTACGGTGTGATTTTATGATCATAGGTTTAAGCGATGAAAATGGTTTTTTGTAATATAAAGAAAGATTGATGTGATTTGATTCTTTTTCAGAATGTTGTATTAGTGATGTAGTTCGATTTTTTTAAATTGATATTAGATATTCAACTATGCTGATGAATATTGAGGATGATTGGTTTGATTTTAGTGTAGTTTTTATTAATAATTAGAATAAATTGAAAAATATTGATAATTTATCAATTTAATATTTTTAAATTAATTAATTATTTTTTTAAAAAAATTATATATTAATTTATGAAAATTGGATGTCAATCCATACCTGAGATTTGACAATTAATGTATATTAAAAATCTTCTCTTGCCATGCGTCTCCTCCTATGCCGTCCATTTCCCTTCCTTGCTCCTTCCTAAGGAAACACTCCCTGCCTTCGCCACGCGTCGCCGCTTCCGCCGTCCATTTACCTAAGTCCGCTTCCGTTCACGTGGGGCGTCTTCTTTCTCGCCTCCCCAGTCGCTCTGTCGCCGGGGCCGTGAATCCACCTATATAAACACCACTCATCACTTCCAAGCTCGGATCAAGCGTGTTCTCCCATGTCGCCGTCTCGATAGATCTCGCCGCCTCCTTTCCCTCGCTCGCCCCCTCATGGCAATGGCAGTGACTCCCCCGCCGGCGCTCCGCCTTCGCCCGTCGCCTACCCTTGGACCCTTCCGCCTCTTCCCTCCTCGCCCTTCGCGTTCACTCGTGGCGAGGGCCCATGGCTCCATCCCCGTGCCACTGTGTCGACGTATAATAACCCTAAACCAATACCCTCCGGCATCCGCAATCCCCCGCCTGCGATCGTCGCCGCTATCCGCCACCTCGGCTGACGACGTCCACCCGGTCGATAAGGTAATGAATGGGATATTACACACCTTGCTGGAATTTCAAAAGAAGATTCGATTGTTTGTTGTCCAGGGATCCAACTACCAGGAATGGGACTCCTTGACGTCCAGGTTCGCGGGAGCTGCGAACATCCCCTTCCTCCTCCTACAACTTCCCCAGATCATCCTAAATGCCCGTAATCTTCTCTCGGGAAACAACGCCGCCCTTTTTGCCGTGCCTTGGCTGGTAGGTGCTCGGTCTCTTTGGGGTGTAGGTGCTCGGTCTCTTTGGGGAAAACTGATTTGCTTAGACTGAACTAGCGTAAAAATTGGAATTTGGAATTGTATGTTGTAGGGTATGCTTACTGGATTGCTGGGCAACCTGTCGCTAGTGTCCTATTTCGTGAAGAAGAAGGAGACAGAAGCAGTCATCGTCCAGACGCTGGGTGTCGTCTCGACGTATGTAGTGATAGCGCAGCTAGCCATGGCACAGGCGATGCCGTTGCCGCAATTCGTGGTGACGACGGTTGTTGTGGCTTTAGGGCTGGTTGTGAACTTTTTGAATTCCTTTGGTTGGGTTGATGGCGCAATCTGGAATCTCTGGGAGGATTTCATTACCATTGGTGGACTAGCTGTCCTCCCTCAGGTGGGACTTACCATTTTTTCCCCGTTCTGGTGCTCAGTAAGTTGTTGATTGGACGTCTTCATTCCTATGCATCTAATCATTGGATGCTATCACAGGTTATGTGGTCTACGTTTGTCCCACTTGTCCCCAGCAGCATCCTTCCTGGAGTCATTTCCTTCACTCTGGCAGCTGCAACTGTTATTTTGGTGAGCTATGTTCCTTAACTAATGACATTTTTTATGAACATGTTAGTGCTCGGGAGGTAGCCTCCCATCAGAGTTTGAGTTTTCATGATCTTATGATTCACTGATGGGAAGCTGAATTTGCCAAAATACGTTGCTGGAAGAAAAGCTACCACTTTAATAATTGAATTTGGACGGGAAATAATGTCTTTTAATTAACTTGAGTTGGAATGTGAAAAACACCAAGTGAAGTTTTTCCTCAACGAAAGGGAAATGTGGTATGGGGTTTGAAACAAAAATGTCAAGTAAAAATATGGGCTAAAAGATCTCAACTTGGGAGAAGTAGACAAGAGGATGTTATTTAGATGAAGTAGGTTTAGGTAGACTATTTTGTTCAAAATTCCAATGGTGGGATACAAACAATGTAGCTGATGCCAGATAAATAGGACTCAGGGTTCACTCCTGCATTTTGTTCAATTGTTTCCAAAATCCCTCCTTGTTCAAATCAGTCAATTTTTCCTATCCAAGGTTCAAACCACATTGATCTGAGTTATTAGACATTTTACCTAGATGAAACAAATTATTCTCCAAGTGGTTAAACCAACACACTAAATTTTGATTTCAACATTGATTTTAACATAATGATCGAAGTTAAACCTCTACTACTTTACAACAAAACCCACAAAATCAAGTCAGTTTTTTTCCCCTTTCTTTAAGTGTAGCTTTGCAATTGGACCATCCATATTTCTAGGCTTTTGGTCCCTGAGGATACTCAAAACAATATGCACATCAAATTTAGAGTAGGATTTTTCACTGCATGATTTAGTTTCTTAATGATACCAGAATAATCATAATAGGAATCAGGTTTGCTTTTTAGTTGAAATTTCAGATGGGCGGTCTTTGGTATCAATTTTGGGTCAGTGAAACATGCAATTAACTTTGTTGATTCTCATTGTGTAATTTCCACTCAAATGCTCAAGTTGTTGATGCCCCCTCCAACAGATGCCTTGGTATTGTGCCCTCCATGAAAGGAGTCTCAAAGTGGTTGAGATGTGCATACCCCATCAACTTTCCTTCAATGATCAAAGTAGGGCTCAGTTTTCAAAGAATCATATATGTGAAAAGCAAGAAAAAAAAGACAAGGATCTGTAGGGAGGCCGTCTTTAGTTTTGCACTTTTTCTCCATTGGAATTTTATCTTTCCATATCCCTTTCTATTAAGGCTATTACTTGTATAAATAATTGTTCTTATGGACCAAAGTCCCATAGAGCTCCCTTTATCATATGAAGGGTATCCTACATAATTACCATGTGTTTCAAGTTATAATGTCATGACTTGGCCAGATGATAGAACCAACCTATTAACTAGTGAGGCACTACCATGGTCCAAAATGCTTAAACCTAGTTAACAGTGTTCCACTTATCTAAGTTTATAAATCCTCATTGTTAGTACATAATTATCCATGTGAAACTAATCTAGTATGTAATCTCTCCCCTTACACACTTGATGTTCTCAAGAAGGCCAAAGTCGAACTCATAGCCTATAATGAACATGTGAGGAGTAATGATGGCTCTGCTATTCCATAGACGACCTTTTCTATTAGGTTATCTCTGATAGTAGTTATAACGACTCAGCCAAACAACAGAGCCCATTAACTAGTCTGACCTAATCATTTGCTCAAAATACTTAAGATAATTAATAATAGACTCATTTAAGCTTATAAAAACTCTCTTTACTAGTCCATAATTCTCTATGCAGGCTTAAACTAGGATGCCATGAATAATGAGTATACAAATTCATGTGGAACATGAATAGACCATGTGCAACACTCATTCAACTCATTTTTGTGGTGTAAGTTCCAAATATATGCAGTATTTAGTAATTTTATGCGGCAATGTTAATCATGTTCACTGTTATCATTGCTATTGTAGCACTGCATGAAAACATGTGTGGCACTCCTATTTTGACGTGTATTTGGATTCTGTTCTGCATTACTTATGCCTGTGTTGCATATGAAATTATTTTGATTTCACATATTCTATCTTGATCCCCTATCAATAGACTTGGTAAATCTTTAAGGCATAGTTCATATGATTTCATGGTACTATAGTGCTTCTATCCTTGTGTTGTCAGTAGGGCATTGATAATGTGGCAAACATGGTGCTTTTGTCCTCATGAATGGTGATGTGTATATGAATGCATTTTCTTTGGTTTCTTTTTTATTGTACCGCCATTATAGCTATTATTCTGGTGGTATATCATGCCTTGATCGACAACCATTTGGTAGCCAATAGATTTGACCCTTGCCTTTTTCTGAAAGTTCATTTCTGGAAATCACAACTGAAAATATGTTGGGTAGTCTTGAAGTTTGCCTTTACCTGAAGTAGAACATGATCTTCTACACAATAGGCAAACTTGTCCAGTTCTTGTTCTGGTTCATCTTACCTAGGGACTTGGTTGTAAATTAGTAATAGGTAACTGATACCACTGGTAAGGCCAGATACCTGCATGATGCATCAAATACTACTTGTTCAAAAGGGATTTGATGTCACATATAAATCAACCAAATCCGGATCCAACAAATGGTACATTGACCCACTTATGAGGGTGGAACAGATGTGGGGATATGTATAAGACTCGACCAGATGGATGGGTAATAACTTTGTTCATCATGGTAGGAGTCCTAACTCTTTCTGCTCAAAAATGTATTCATCAGCAGAAAAAGCTGAAGCCCATAGATTCATAGAAATATATGTTTTGAGATGGTCAATATGTCAGCAGAAAAAGATGAAACCACTTGGTGCTGTTAGCAAATGCATTATATTCCCATGACTGATACCCTGATCTAACAAGAAACAATTTAACCATGATCCTAAGGCACTCCTTCCAATATTCAAAAGAGAGTGAGAAAAACAATATGCTAGTTCATTATGTGTTGCTTTTTTCACTTTGACAATGTTAATCTGATGCTATGGTTCAGTAAAATATTGGAAGCAATTATCAAATTACTAAAATATGTCTAAAATTTCGGAAGCTTGTTTAAGTATAATGGCATGCCTATTGCTTTTACCTGATATTACTCTCATTCTATTTTTTTTTTCTCCAGCATTACCATATGCATCACAATGCTTTCATTCTTCCAATTTATTATACTGATGAACCCTAGATGTACCTTGTCTTGTACTGATTCTTCCATTCCCTTGCTTTTTTTATGATAGGGCTTTATTCTTTAGTTGGACTTGAAATCATAACCCTGTGAAAGTGTATTTCTCCATTTTGCCATACACAACTTTTCCTTCTTTTAGAGCATACCTTTTCCTCTCGTATTATTCCTACATACATTTGTCCATCTTGGTATAAAGGTAGTAACATGTATAGGCACGGACTGGCAAACTTCCCGAGAAGGCAACACAGTTAGTAGGTTCACTGTCTGGATGGACTGCTACCCTCCTTTTCATGTGGATGCCGATTGCGCAGATGGTAATAGTAATTTACCTTAGTTCTTCATATGTTCTTCTCCTGTTATTTTGGCCATTGTGGTTGTAGATGATGTTCTGATTTACAGTGGACAAATTATCTCAATCCCGATAACATCAGAGGCTTATCCTCTTTCACAATGTTGCTCGCGATGATGGGAAATGGTCTGATGATTCCGCGAGCTTTGTTTATACGAGACCTTATGTGGTAGGTTTAGCTTTAAATTCCGTCACCTGGTGAAGTATTTTGCTTGTTTTCATGATTTCAGGTGATAAGTTCATCTCCAAGTGATATTAACCTAAAAAAAATCTTGTAACCATTATAATTGTCTGAATTATAGGTTCACTGGTTCAACTTGGGCATCATTTCTTCAGGGCTGGGGAAACCTATTCTGCATGTATAGGTAAGCTATGTGACGACAATTGTAAACCATATCTTCACGCGATCGTTAACTTTAAACCTTCGGGGTTGTTCCAGTCTTAACACCATCAGCAGGGAGTTTTTCTTCGGAACAACCATTGGATTGCTTCTTTGGACAGGTATCAATCAATCTCGGCTACTTTATGTTATTTTAGATATCGCTCGGCTAATTGAAAGCCTGATTCGTTTGCTTGCCGTTTGTTAGGGATGGCCCTCTGGAGAGATTCAGTGGCCTATGGATACAATAACCCTTTAAGATCCATCAAAGAGCTTGTTTTTGGATCATGATTAAAATGAAGTAGTACTACTTTCTTTTAGTAATCCAAGTGTTCGAGCTTCCTACTAATCTGAAAGTCCTACGAAGCCGACCTCCAGTAAAATCTACTTTACTACTTCAAGATGGTAATTCTAGAACCCTATCTCAGATTATGCTTCTCAAATATTTCCATTTATATATTTTATGCTCCTTGTTTTATTTTATTTTTCTTAATGCATGTTATTTCTTCTAGTTTGCCATAAATGCCAAATAAAGAAGTTAGCAATTTGTTACGTGAGTTAATTCTTGTATGATTTTTAATCTTTTATTGTGTATGTTTAAAAGTAATAAATTTATTGTCATTTTGAAAATGTTAAAAAATAATTAATGCGCAAGGTGTTGTATATAAAATGTATGATTTGACATATTGATGTATTATTAATTAGTATATAAATATGGAAGAGTGATAGATCAATTAATTTTACAGCATTTGGCAGGTCTTGACATGTGGATATATTATTAATTAATTTTTGGTATAAATTCATCAGAATAGTAGATGTGTTAAAATTTTATTAATAAATCAATTAATCGTAGAATATTTAACAGAAATTGCTATCTCAAACAGGGTCAAAAGCAAAAGCAGGATGAATATTCGGTTAAAATCGAATAAAATCAAATCGAATTTTTTTAATAAATCGAATCAAATTTATAAAAAAATTGAATAAATCAAATTGATATTTTATAGGTTAATTTAGTTTTTGATTGAATTAATCGAACTAATAAAAATAATTGTTTTTTAATAAAATTTGGTTTTTTTAAATAAAATGGGATAAAAATAGGGTTTAAAAATTTGGTTGATATGGTCTATTTGTTTTAATTGAATAAGAAATTTGAAAATCGAATGGAATTAATTGAATTAATCAAATTTAAAAAAAATTAAATTTTTGAATAAATTAAATCAAATTTTAAAATTCAATCAATTTATTCAGTTTATTCAATTTAATCAAATTTTTGCTCGATTTGATCGAAAGGATAAAAAAAGAAAAAAAAATATTACAATCAATTAATTTTTAATTGATTTTTTATTCATTTAAAATATGGTAAGGAAATATTTTTTAGCATATTTCTCTCCCTTCTGTCATCGTCATTGAACTCTTCCTAGCTTTGAGCTATCTCGTCGTTCGTAGCTAGCCGGTGAGTAGCTCAAAGTGATTCTTTCTTATTTTTTAAAGTTAATCTAGAAAAAAATAAATCATGAAAATTATTAATTCGGATATTATAATTTCGTTCAGATATTATAACTAACATGTGAAGAAGGCGGACATATGAATTTTATCAGGTTTTGACTCTCAGATATCAAGATGACAACACTATATCGTTAGCCATCACTCCATCCTGTGGAGACATTTGTGAATAGCCTTTGGTGGCAAAAGACGATTCGCTCGCCCCAGCGCTCCTTGCTAACTCGTCCTAGAGCTAAAACAGAAGAGGTAAATCATGGACAAAGACGTATCTACAAGAGGAGGGGGGGGGGGGGGGGTCGGCGGTCACCCCCCTTGCCAACGGCATAAAAAACTAGAATATAGGAAATTATGAGGAGTTAAACGTATAAAAAAAATAAGGACTTTGGTTGGATAATCCAAACTTGGGAGGCATTTTTCTCATATATGTTTAAAACATATAATCCTAAATCCTTATCTCTTCCCCCCATCGCACGATCCCTTCCTCCTCTTCTTTGCGAATCATCGCAGGTGGGGGGGGGGGGTGGTGAATAGTTTGTTCTCGATTTTTCTTCCTATAAAGTTAGTGCGCAAGCGGAATAAACAAAAACTAAAACTAAGAAGAACACACCGATTTATGTGGTTCAGAGATAAAACTCCTACTCCACGATTGTCCGTAAGGTGGACGATCCCAATCCTTCGGTGGGTGATTCCCCGGAGCACCTCCGGCTAGCTCTCGTAGCTCCTTGTGGGTGGAGAAACCTCACCATAAACCTTGTACACGATCTGAGCAATACACGCTACTAAAGAGCTTTACCCAAGCAAGTTCCGCTAAGAAGAAAAGGCCTTAAACGAGCTCCCTTAAATAGAGCTCGAGGCTGAAAGTGACCATTACCAGTCGACTGCCCCAGGGCCAGTCGACTGACTTTACTCGAATTCGAATTTCACAGCGTGACCTTTCGAATTCTGGCCACACCAGTCGACTGCCCCTGGGGCAGTCGACTGGTCCTTCCCTAAGCCTAAGGTTACCCTTCCCGAGTACATTTCTCTCGGCACTTGAACCCTTCCGGCTTACTTCCCGAGTACAATCCCTCAACGCTCGGACCCTCATGACCTGGTTGACTCTTCATCCAGCAGCCTCGATCTGTTGCCTTCACGCCCTCTTCGTCTTCGGCTCCCGTCCCTCAGATGCACACACAAGCCTTCGACTTGCCTACATGTCATCCTTCACGCATGCCAAGAAGTCCACGTCCCTCGGCTCATCGTCCCTGCTCCAGCAGTCTCGATCTGTTGCCTTCAAGCCCTCTTCGACTTTAGCCCTCGTCCCTCAGATGCGCACACAAGCCCACGGCTTGCCTCCATGCCATCCTTCACGTACGTCTCGAAGTCCGCTTCCCTCGGCTCATCGTCTCTGCTTCGTCCATGGTTCCTCAGATGCGCACACAAGCCCACGACTTGCCTCCATACCACCCTTCACCGTACCTGAAGACATCCAACCAAGTCTATGTGTACCTGCAAACCTGCATACTCACATACACATATTAGACCAATATGAAATTCTAACTTAACCATATTGACACACACATCAAAACTTATGATCTTCCCGATCATTCTTGGGCCGATTGCCCCAACAATCTCCACCTTTTTTATGTGTGGCAATATGTTTAAGTTAGGTACAATAACAACAATAGCAATAGCAATTGAAAATTAAAAGCATAGTACATTAAGAGACATACACATGTCCTCCCTCTTAACCTATGCCCTCTACATAATTTTCAATTCTTTACTCACAACACCAAGTTCTCCCACATCAAGTTAAACCTAACTTAACACCACAAATTCTCCCCCTTTGATACCATCAAAAAGATTTCCCCATGCAATCCTACCCCTAGTGCCAATGAGAACCCATTTTACTTCTGAAAAACCCTCAGAAATCAGAAAAATCAGTCGACTAATACCCTCATTTCACAAACTTACAGAAACATCAGTCGACTGCCCCATGGGCAGTCGACTGATACAGTCCATTTTTGAAATTTCCAGCTGAATTTTAGAAGCCCCTAGAAAATTTAACAAAATTAGGAAAAATTTAAAATTTTGCAAGCATATTTGTTAGGATATAATCTACCCCAGAAAAATATAGTTTTGTGAAAAATATAAAATATGCTCGACTTTTGGTACAAGCCCCAATCCATTTGAAAATGTATTATTTGTATCAACTCTTAAGCCTACATTTGATTCTATATGTTTGTCAAGCCTATCCTATACCATTTCAACCATAGACTTGTTTTCAAATCTTCCTTTCCTTTATATATTCTCAAGATGATAAAACCTCCCTCCTTTTATCCTTTAACCCTAGACATATACATATATATATGAAACTTCCCTTGTGCTTATAATAGCAATATCATACCATTTAATAGCAAATCATGAATTGCAAACAATATAAGCAATATCAAAGACATGGCTTAAAAATTTATATAAGCAATACCAAATCATGAAAGAAAACATCATAAAGTAATATGAAAGCATACATCCAAAGTTTCATACAAAAGTTAAACTAAGCATAATGAAAGTCACAAGGGCCAGAGCCTCGAAGCTTTAAGCATAACAATGCCAAATCAAGTGTTTGAGAGATAAATATAAAATCCAAGCCACACCCTCTCAACACTAGCATCACCAAGTCAATCTCAACCAATTGTCATCGCCTGGAGGAGGAGGGGTCTGATACACCAGGTTCCAGCTCTGTATCATCACATACATCTCATCCTACTGCCACTGGAACCCCTGACAGAACTGTGTAAGACCATGAACCTCCCCCTGAATGGCAGTCTGTTGCTGCTGCATCTCAATCTGCCGCTGCTGAAATGTCTGAAAGTCCCCCCTCAGATCATGTACCTCTGATTGCAGGAGGGAGAACTGCTCCTGTGAAACTCCAGCAGCAGCAGTAGGCGCAGCTTCCTCATCAGAACTGGAGGAATCAGAAAGCTGTCTCCAGGCCATCACCCCCTGCCGACACTCAATCCCCGCCAAGGACAGCTGTCGTGAGCCAATTTGGTCGTAGTCCTTGGACAAGCGATGCACCTCACCCCTAGTAGTGCAAATGCCCCTAGACTCAAAGAATTCGGTTAAAACATGACCGAAAGACATGTAGATCTTGGCATTGACACTATGAGAAAAATGGACAATGGATGTGAAGACATGCAAGGTGATGTCAATATCTAGTCTCCTTTCCAATGCATACATGATTACCAAGTGAGAAAGCCGAATCTTCGACCTCCCCTTAGTGACAATAGGTAATATGCAATCCAAGACAATTTTATACAATACGTTGCTAAACAGAATCATGCGCTTAGCTTCAAAAATACGTTGTGTCACACATCGATGTCTTGAAAAATAATGGAGATGAATTTGGTTTATGGTTACATTGGGGAAGGTGAAAGGCTCGATGACTTTTGGAAAATATGTAAATGCATTGTTAGAAGCCCTACACCCTAAAAATGAACCTAAGATTGTAGCTGAAAAGGGAATGGTGACACTTGCCACTATGGACTCATAGGTCCCATCATCGGGACCCACGCATGTAAGATTGGCATAAAACTCCTTGCATAAGTCCAGGTTAACAGGGTGCTGACAATATACTAGCTGCTCTAGACCAAAATATGTGATCATTTCAGCAATCTAGGGGGTTTTCTCTTGGAAGTATGCCATATTTAGATATCTACAATTCATTAATACAAATTCATTATTGGTAAATCTTCGTCGGCACTCCTCGGAACGGAACCGAGGTGCCTCAGGATCTACATGACCTGTCGGGATGACCCCTCTCCCATTCTTCTCTTTTGTGCAACCCTACAATGCAATTTACCCATGCATATACCAAAAATTACCCCCATGACAAAGGAAAACAAAGAAAGCATGCAAAATGGGACAAGTTAGTTCCAAAACATGAATTAAATGTGAAAAATGAACTACACAAGTGGTTATCGTTTTCCTGGGCGTTGCATGATGAATGTTGGTAAGAATCGTCTCAAAGAGGGAAGCTTTTCTAGCCCTAGGCGTAGATCTGAGGTAGAGGGAGGCTAGGAAGGTGTTTTTAGGGCTTGGGAAGGCCTTAGAGCACAAGAGGAGGTCAGGGAAGAAGAAAACTCGCAGGGGGTGGTACTGAAAACCCTAGGTTCGGCCACCCTCGCGCGGCTTGTTTCTTTTAAAACCATCGCATACCAGTCGACTACCCCAGGGGCAGTTGACTAAGAAAGTGAACAGAAAGTTCAGTCGACTGCCCCAAGGTAATTTCAAATTCCCAGTTTCTGATTTACACTAGGTTAGTCGACTGGTTCTGAACCAGTCGACTGGTACCCTGATTTCAGCTTTCCAGTCCTAATTTCAGAAATGTATAATTAATTCCACAAACTTCCAAAAAATCTGAAATTTCGTGGAGAGATTTGTGGAACCTATGTCTACTTGGAAAAAAATATCGTTCGGAACAAATCTATTACCAATCCCAAGATTGACATGAAATTCAAAGTTACCTAAATGACTCAATTCATCCTTGGCCTAAAGTTTTAGTTTTGACCTCTCCTTAATTTATCTTCCCATACTTAACCCCAATACATTCCCAGCATTGATTTATATGACATCTGCACATTAAGAATCAATTTTCACACAATATGATTCTATTTTCATCTTTTCCTCCACAAACCTCCTTTTAATGTGCCAATTCCCTAGGATTCAGACTCATACTAGCCTTCCAATCCCTTTGGCACATTCTATAGTCCATCTAATCTCCTAGGCGGAATCCTCCTGAGATCCATTGACCATTGATTTCATTTTGACTTCTAGAGCTCTCCCTGTTGGACCTTGTATGTGTTGGAACTTGGATGGCTAGAGAGGGGGGGGTGAATATAGCCAGACACAATCTTCTTTCACTTTAGGGTTTCTCTGCACTTCAAGGTTAGTAGCACAGCAGCTGAAACAAATGGAAACAGAGAAATGCAGAAATGCAGAAAACAAAAACAAACTAAAGTAACAAATAAGATCGCTAACAAGGAGGGTTTACAAGGTTCGGGGATAACTTGCCCCTACTCCTTGGCATGCCCGTGAGGTGGGTGATCCCTTGATCGTCGGTAGATCAAGCCCCAGAAAATCTGGATATCAAATGGAACCTCCTTCTCGGTGGAGAAACCTCTCCACAGCGTTTCACAGAAATAATGAAGTTAAGAACAGTGAAACAAGAAGGCTTACAAAGCACTAAGAACCAAAGGAACACAAGAGAACTTCTCCCGAACTCCACTCAGCACAGATCTCACGCAAGAACTCCCTTCTTCGTGTCTTCTTGATGATGGACTCGTCAAGCTTCTTGTTTCCTCCAAGTGCTCAAGTATCAGTATGTTGCTCCAAGAATCACAGTGTTTGCAAAGTGATGGAGCAAAGCTTGTCGCAAGAAGAGATCAAGTGTTAAAGTGTTATTGAGGCCTCATCGCTACCAAGCCCTTAAGCCTCTCCCACTGATCACCAGGTCACAGCCACCTCTCTGCAGCTCCCAGCTGCTCAACTGCAACTGCTCACCTACCATTGAGCTCTCCTGGACTTCCTGAGCTTCCCTCAGACGAGCCCCAGTCAGCAGCTCCAACAGCGCCAGCATCCGTTGCAACCTGAGATGGAAACCTGCCCAATCTGTCGTAGCAAAAGCCTCAGTTTGACTCCCTTGAAGTAAACCTGAGTAACCTGCACACTTAGTAGCTCATTAGCTCAGCAAATCAATGGAGTATCAACAATCAGAAGTTAGGAGCAGAGATCAGTAGCGAATCAGCAGAGAAACAGACGCAATCAAAGCTCTGGCAACGTTTTTGAATTAAAGCTGCCAGCTACTGATCGGTCCAGACCGATCAGAGTGACTCCTGATCGGTCACTAGACCGATCAGGCTGGGTTCAGACCGATCAGGTTCCATCCTGATCGGTCCCCAATGCGTAATCAGAAATCGCGACTTCTCCGGGACTGATCACCAAACCGATCCCAAGTCGTGGGTCGGTCACCAGACCGATCCACCCCTTTGCAGAGTGATTTCTCAGCTTTACAGTCCAACCCTCCTGATCGGTCCCCAGACCGATCAGGGTGTGGCCTGATCGGACTGGTGACCGATCAGGCCACCCTCTGACCGATCAGGCTCCAACCTGATCGGTTATAGTGAGAAGTCCGCGACGTTTGATCGTTCACCAGAACGATCCGAACAGTATCCCTGATCGGTCACCAGACCGATCAGGAGTGGATCAGTAAGGTTCCCAAACTCACTGTATGCTCCCTGATCGGTCACCAGACCGATCAGGAGCCGATCAGTAGGTTTGCCAAAGTCACCATATGTT
This sequence comes from Boesenbergia rotunda, assembly GCA_024364735.1. Taxonomy (NCBI): domain Eukaryota; kingdom Viridiplantae; phylum Streptophyta; class Magnoliopsida; order Zingiberales; family Zingiberaceae; genus Boesenbergia; species Boesenbergia rotunda. The sequence goes on along the minus strand of JAGFNQ010002314.1, from coordinate 121,581 downwards.
CCCTGATCGGTCACCAAACCGATCAGACATCGCTGGATTGGTCACCAGACCGATTCACGAGGGAACTCCGTGCCAACTTCCCTGATCGGTCACCAGACCGATCCAGGCAAGGCCAAACCCACTCTAAGTCAAGAGAACTGGCTCCCAACCTCCCCTGACTCGTGCTCAGTCCCCCGGACCAAGACTCCATGCCCAGTCTCACTCACCGAGACTTCAACCTAGCCCTCTAAGCTAGGACCTGACCCTCCAAGCCAGTGTTTTATCCAACCTAGCCCTCCAAGTTAGGACCTGACCCTCTAAGCCAGGGTTTCATCCTCCCAGCCCTCCAGGCTAGGACCTGACCCTCCAAGCCAGGATTTCATCCAACCTAGCCCTCCAGGCTAGGACCTGACCCTCCAAGCCAGGGTTTCATCCACCTAGCCCTCCAAGCTAGGACCTGACCCTCCAAGCCAGGATTTCATCCAACCTAGCCCTCCAGGCTAGGACTTGACCCTCCAAGCCAGGGTTTCTCACACCTAGCCCTCCAATATAGGACTTTTTCATTCACCCAAAGCCCAGTCCCCGACCAGGACTTAATCATAATCATCTCATCAACCTAAACTAAAATCAGTGTCAACACCAAAACAACAATTATGGTCAGACTGCATCAATAGTATGGCTAAAGAGGGGGGGGTGTGAATAGTCAGACACTCAAACTATTGGTTTTTTGAACTTTTCTGCACTTAGGGTTAGCAGCGGAAGAAATACAGAAACAAAATCGAACAGAAATGCAGAAATGAAGAACACACAAACCAGTCGCTAACAAGGAGGGTTTACAAGGTTCGGGGATAACTTGCCCCTACTCCTTGGCGTGCCCGTAAGGTGGGCGATCCCTTGATCGTCGGCAGATCAAGCCCCAGAAATCCAGATTTCACAACCTCCTTCTCGGTGGAGAAACCTCTCCACAATAGTCTCAGAATGATATAAAAAGTAAAGCACAGAGACAAAGAGAAGGCTTATAGAACGCGAGCAAGCGAAGAACGTTTACAAGAGCACAACTCACAACACAGCATAACCCTGGCAAGAGCCTTCACTCAGCTCTTCCTTCTCATGGTGTCTGCTTGCTGATTGTCTCGCAATCTTCTCAGCTCGCTTAAAGTTCTCAATAGGCAGAGTTTCAAGAATTCAGAGAGTTGCTCAAGGTTCAGAGAGATGCTTTCTCTTCTTCGCTAGGCATCTCTTAAACCTGCTCATCACCAGATCATCCCAGGCGCGTCTGTAACCACCAGGTGCGTCTGCAGCAAGCTCCGTCACCAACCCACTGACCTCTGCTAGGCTCAGTCCACTGAAACCTCTTCAACCGAGCCTCAGATCAGTCGTCAGCTTCGCCAGCCAGTTGCCAGCCCCCGCCAGAAGCCGTTGAATCCTGTGAATGGAAAACAAACAAACCTGACCAAAGCGAAAGTCGCCAATTGACCCTCCTTCTTTGTTTGTGTCATCCCTGCATTACCTGCACACTCAACAGAGGCTTAGCATAACAAATCAAAAGTAAATCAGTAGTGTAACAGAGAAATCAGAAGCGATTCAGAGAGTCTGACAACGTTTTCAAATTAATGTTCAGACACTGATCGGTCACTCGGACCGATCAGTGAAGATCCTGATCGATCAGGCTCCTGCCTGATCGATCCAGGGAAGGTCTGATCAATCACCTTGACCGATTAGAGACTGGGATCGGTTACCAGACCGATCCACAGTTCACTGGGACTTCAAGGCCACAACCCGCAGGTTCCTTGACCTGATCGGTCACCTAACCGATCAGGTTGTGCCCTGATCGGTCACAGTGACCGATCAGGTCACCTCTGGACCGATCCCATCTTGATCGGTCCAGGAGGTCCTGATTGGTCACCTTGGTCGATTAGGGTTTTCTCCAGACCCTATTGATCTCTCTCTGATCGTTCACCAGAATGATCAGAACCCAATCAGAAACATTCTGATCTCCCTCTGATAGTTCACCAGAACGATCAAAAGCTAAACAGAAACATTCTGTTCTCTTTCTGATCGTTCACCAGAACGATTAGACGCCCTGGATCGGTCACCAGACCGATCCACAACCAGGAGTTAGTGCCAACTCCCTGATCGGACCACAGACCGATCCAGCTCCAACCATTTCAACCCTAAGTCCAGAGAACAGGCTCCCTAACCTTCTCTGACTCATTTTGGTCCCGGGGAAAGAGCTCACGTGCCCTCTCCGACCAGTACACTCAATGCTCAGTCCCCTGGACCAAGACTTCGTGCCCAGCTTCACTCACTGGGACTTTGTTCAACCTAGCTTCCCTCGCTAGGACCTGACTTCATTCACCAGGGTTTCCTTTACCTAGCTTCACTTGCTAGGACCCGACTTCACTCATCGGGGTTTCCATAACCCAGCTTCGCTCACCGGGACCCAGTTTCACTCACCGGGGTTTCCTTCCACCCGACTTCACTCACCGGGGTTTCCTTCCACCTGGCTTCACTCATCGGTACCTAGTTTCACTCACCGGGGTTTCTATCACCCGGCTTCACTCACTGAGATTCGTGTCACCCAGCTTCACTTATCGGGATTCATGCCCAGTCCCCGACCAGGACTCAAGTCGAACTTATCTCACTCACCTAAACTTAAATCAGTGTCGACACCAAAACAACAATCAGGTCAGACTGCATCAACAATCTCCCCCTTTTTGTTGTTTGACAACCCGATTCTAAGTTTAGGTATTAGAAATTAATTGAAATCAAATTTCACTATCGCAAGGGAATCAGAGTCCTCCCCCTACCATAGTTATACTTGTAATAACCCTAAACTTAACTAACCAAACTCTCCCCCTTTGTCAAACACCGAAAAGGATGTAGACTGGTTATTAAGTTTAAACACCTCCCCCTTAAACAGGGGCCTCTCCCAAAACAATCAAGAGATAATAATTGAGAAGCATTTGAGAGAAATATGTCAAGTCAAGATAATCATATGCATCATATGAAAATAAACATGGATAGCAAAATCATGGAATAGTAGTCAACACAGAATCCATCAGAATGTCATACACAACGTCAAGGAATCAGAGTACAGCAAATAAATGTCACTCCTGAGCAGGGTGGTCATCAGACTGCATCGGGTCGTATGATGTGTCATCGACAGGTAGGAAGCTCCCCGGAGCAATGTTGCTGGATGGCGAAAAACCCGGAAAGGTATGCTGTGGCTGATGACCAACCATCCAAGCGCGCCACTCAGCATACATCGCCTGCTGCTCGGCATGCATCACCCTCTGATCATCACGTATCCAAGAAATCTCGGACCTGACCTCCTACTGAAACTCCTGCTAACCGGCACGCAACCCATAAATCTCCGACCGGATCTCAGACTGAAAATCCTACTGCCCGAGCTCTATCAAGTGTAATCTATGGTCCATATTCTGCTCGAGTTGGGCGATCTTCCATCTGAGATCTGGGTCCAGCTCGTACTCGTCCTCTGCTGTAGCGGGCGCATCATGATGTCCAGCTGGAGCTGCTGGTACCTGAATGTGTGATGCCCGTGGTAGCTCTCACAAACCCCTCCCATCCTTCCACCTCAGCCCCTGAGGTCCGACAATGATGCCAGACTTGGCAAACGTGTGTCACCCAAGTCTGCAGTCCTGTCGAACCATCGGCACACTCCTGCCCTTGGTCACATCAATACTGACTGACTGGAGCCAGTCAGTAATAATGTGTCCGAAAGGCATGTAGATTGTACGACGCTCGATCTGACTATAGGTGATAATGGAAAAATAGATAACCATCATGATGTCAAAATCTAGCTGTCGATGCATCCCGTAGAGCATCACGCAGTGATAAGGGCGAATCTCTGCTAGAGGTTTTGAAGTAATAGGCAGAAGACAGTTGGTGATAATCTTAAAGAGGATATAATCAGCTGGGGATAGTCGGAGAGCAGCAAAAGTGGGGAAGTCACCGACAAGCTCATCGAGACCATCCTTCGTGGGGTGACCAAAAAAATACTCATTGATGGAATCAGGGGTGACTTCATCGAAAGGAGCTAGTATAGGCTCTGGAAGACAAGGGTAGAGTGGAAAGATATTACCCGATCGTCGACAAGCTAGGTACTCAGAGAAAATGAGATAATTAAAATTGAGGTTGGTTCGGGCGACTCGGGTGGTAAATCCCGTACCACCGTCACTAACAAGGTTGTTATAGAATTCTGAAACCAAATCAATATTGATTTCCTGCTCAAGAAGAAGTATTGATTCTAGATCATAATACTCTATAATCTGTCTCACTGATGGACAGTGTTCATATACAAATGATTTGTTCAAAGATCGACAGGGGAGGAGTTTGAAGGTACGATGTTGGACGGCCTATTCGAGATGTGCATTGGGAAATCGGGAACTGGAGGATGGTTGAGGTCTAGAAGATGAGGAGGGGGCTTTTGACCTCGAGGTCCCCTCAGCAGGTGCCTTCCCCTTGATAGATCTCCTAAATGTTGGAAATAGGTTAAGGTCACGGCATAAAGTGGACAGAAATGGAGGGCACAACACAAAGTGGATTCGGATTGAGATTGAGGTCATAGCACAAAGTAAATTGATCAATTGAGGTTAAGGTCACGACAACCACACAATCAACAACGGTAAGTTTAAGGGCACAACACAAGAAGATGAAACATTACTGGTTAGCACCAAAATCACATATCATGAAACAAATAGAGAATGAAAACCTCAAGACTGATAATCACACTTACTTGGGTGTCATTCGAGTCGGTTGGTTGGGAGAGAAGACTTAGAGATGCACAAGAGAGGAAGAGGTCTAAGAAGGAACTCACAAAGAGCTCGCAAGAGAGAAAATGCAGAGATCTCAGAAGGCTGGAACTTGCTTGAACTTGCTGACAATTGCGTAAGAGAGGAACTCAGGAGCAAGAAGAAGAAGCTTGCACAAGAAGAGTAGGGATCGATCACCAAGCAAGAGGAAGGAGCTCGTGCAAATGCTTCGGCGCCTAGGGTTTGGAGGATATGAGGATCTGAGTGATTTAATGGGTTGGTGGACCGATCACCAACCGAAATTAATGAGGTTGATCAGATCCACCGTCCGATCTAAGGGTACCCAGACCGATCAGGGGACCTCCTGATCGATCAGGTTAAGTTCTGATCGGTCCGGTGACCGATCAGGGAAGTCCCTGATCGGTTTGCGGATCGATCAGAGAACCTGACAGAAAGTTTCTGTGATCTTTTTTGATCGGTCTGTGGACCGATCTGCATAGGAGTTCGGTCACCATGACCGATCAGAGAGGTCCCTGATCGGTCTGCAGATCGATTAGGGAATCGAACAGAAGGTCTGACCAGATTCCTGATAGCTCTCTGATCGGTCCGTGGACCGATTAGGAGGATGGTCTGATCGGTCGGTGGACCGATCAGAGGACGATCAATGGACTTTTGAGAATCGATTCCTAAGCTCTGTTCGGTCTGTTGACCGATCAATAACAGCCCTGATCGGTCTCCTTGACTGATCAGAGTGAGTCCTGATCGGTCGGTGGACCGATCAGGTTCGATTTATTAAAAGGTTTGATCGACACAGAAGTATTCTGAGGGGATATCTGATCGGTCTGCGGACCGATCAGATTTCAGATGGGGTTCTGAAACGCGGATGAATTTCAGAACCTCTTGTTTCAAACATCCCTCTCAACCTCTAATGCAACCTGAATTGATTCCTCTAATCCTAACAGGGTTCTCTTATCCGATATGGTATTTTTCACTATTTGCAATTAAGATAGGGTTGTGTCCTTATGAATAAAAAAAAATTCTGAAACAGATTTGCATTCCAACCATTTAAAAACAAGTTTGTATCAAAAACAAGTCTCCAATCAAGTTTCCTTGATTGGAATGCCCATGTATGTTCTTGGAACCAAATACACATGTATTATGCATTGGTGTTCCCCATACTTGGTCAAATTAATGATTTTTGTCTCTTCAACCTAATTGCTCAAGGGATGCATGAACATTTTGAATAATTAGGTTGATCTTAACATCTCACCCCATTTCTAGCAATCAAAAATATTTTGTTAACCCTTATAGTTTGTGTGAGGTGTCCCCAAGTTGCTCAACAATTATTGCCCAACAATTTTGAAATGATCATGAAGGTTTTTTTTTATTTTTCAATTCTATTGAGCACGACACATTCCCAACTCCCTCCTTAGGAAACTAAATTCATTTTCAGGGAGTAGTTTAGTGAAAATGTCTGCTAGATTTGATTTTGACTCTACATGTGAGAGTACAATATCTCCTCTAGCAACATGATCCCTAATGAAGTGGTGACGCACTTCAATGTGTTTGGTCCTTGAATGATGGAATGGATTTTTTGTAAGGTTTATGGTGCTTATGTTGTCACACAACACTTGCACACCCTTGTAGGATAATCCATAGTCCTTTAGTGTGTGTATCATCCACAACAATTATGATATACTCTCTGCCATGGCGATATACTCTGCCTCGGTCGTAGAGAGAGCAACACAATGTTGCTTCCGACTTGACCAACTTACTAAAGATGATCCTAAGAATTGGCAACCCCCACTTGTGCTCTTCTGATCCAACTTGCACCTAGCATAGTCGGAATCGGTATAACCAATCAAGTCAAACGACTCTGTACGGGGGTACCAAAGACCGACTCCAATTATGCCCTTAAGGTATCTCAAAATTCTCTTTACAACGATTAAATGAGATTCCTTGGCACAGACTTGGTATCTAGCACACATACCCACAGCAAAAAGAATATCAGGGAGACTAGCTGTGAGGTATAGCAAACTATCTATCATACTTCGATATTGGGTTAGATCAACGACCTTCCCACTCTCATCATTGTCTAACCTTGTGTTTGTCGCCATGGGAGTGGTTACCTCTTTAGAGTCACTCATATTGAATTTCTTGAGCATCTCTTGAGTATATTTAGATCGATGCACATAGATTCCATCTCGAGTTTGTTTGATCTCAAGTCCAAGGAAGAAAGTCAATTCTCCCACTAGACTCATCTCAAATTCACTCTCCATGTGTCCAATAAACTCGTTCAAATAACCCTTGTTGTTGGAGCCACAAATTATGTCATCGACATATACTTGGGCTACAAATATATTGTCATAATCTCTTTGTAGAAATAGTGTAGGGTTTATTTGTCCTCTCACGAAGCCTTTTTTAATTAGGAATGTCGACAACCGCTCATACCAAGCCCGTGGTGCTTGTTTTAGGCCGTAAAGAGCCTTCTTGAGCTTGAACACGTGGTTTGAAAATTCGGAATTTTCAAATCCCGGAGGTTGTTCAACATAGACCTCTTCTCTTATGAAACCATTTAAGAAGGCCGATTTAACATCCATTTGATAGAGTTTGAAACCTCTATGTGCTGCAAATGCAAGCATCAACCGAATGGATTCTAATCGTACCACGGGAACATAGGTCTCATCGTAATCAAGGCCTTCAACTTGACTATAGCCCTTGGCTACCAAGCGTGCCTTGTTTCTTATGATTTCTCCCTTATTGTTTAATTTATTTTTGAAGACCCATTTGGTTCCAATAATTGTGGTCTTCTTAGGTCTAGGAACTAAGTCCCAAACTTGACTTCTCTCAAATTGACATAATTCGTCTTGCATTGCGATAATCCAATCGGGAGCATGCAATGCCTCGTCAACTACTCTAGGTTCAATTTCTGAAAGTATGACAATCTCATTAGGCTCATTCCTAAAGAATGATCTAGTTCTAACCCCATGATGGATATCTCCAACAACTTGGTCTTGAGGATGACTAGAGGCTAACCTAGTTTGCCTTGGTGTTGGAGGTGCTTCTTGGATGGTTTCACTAGACACAAGCTCAGACTCAGGGTCCGGCTGAGCTACATGTTGTCTAGGCTCACCATCATCATTTTCATCCGCAACATTTCCGACACTTGGACTCTCATCCAAACCTAGTCTCCTAAGTTCGAATTGAACTCCCTCTACATCTTCTGATTGATCAATTGCTTTTGGAATCTCCTCAAAAATGACATCAGAAGATTCTTCAACTAATCTAGATTTCTTATTGTAGACTCGGTAAGCTTTGCTGACAAGGGAATACCCGACCAGTATCCCTTCATTAGCTTTCGCTGTGAACTTCCCAAGATGATCCTTGGTGTTAGAATGAACACCTTACACCCAAACACCTGGAGATGTTTAACTGTAGGTGGTTTCCTAAACCAAAGTTCGTGAGGAGTCTTCCCTAAAAATCTATGAATGAGGATTCGGTTTTGCACATAGCAAGCTGTGTTCACATTTTCAACCCATAAGTAGCTCGGTAAAGAGTACTCATTGAGCATGCTTCGTGCAACCTCTTGTAAGACTCGGTTCTTCCTCTCTACAACACCATTTTACTGTGGTGTTCTAGGAGTAGAGAACTCATGTCTATATCCTCTCTCTTGACAAAATTCTAAAAATTTATGATTTTGAAATTCTCCTCGATGATCACTCCTAATTGTTTTAATTGTTGTAGATTTTTTCATTTTCAATTCTTCTATAAAAAGAAATAAAAACATCTAGAGTTTGATCCTTATGTTTTAGAAAATAAGTCCAAGTATATCTAGTATAGTCATCAATGATCACAAAGCAATACCTACTACCATTCAATGAAATTATTGTACTACAATCAAACAAATCTATATATAGTAAATCTAAAGCGGTAGAGGTACTTACAACGCTTTTACCTTTGTGAGAAGCTTTCGTTTGCTTACCCATTTGACATGCATCACATAGCTTTTCCTTTTCGTATTTGATGCTTGGTAAGCCACGAACAAGTCCTTTGTTGGCCAATTTTCGGATGTTCTTCATGTTCACATGTGCTAACCTTCGGTGCCAAAGTGTGGACTCTTCTTCTTTTGACATGAAACAGTTAATGGAAGCATTAATAACACTTTTAAAATAAACTTGATAAATATTATTTATTTTTGTGCCTACTAGTACCGTATCAAGTGTGTCATTTTGTCTAACTAGACATTGATTTGGATGAAATTCAATTGTGTAACCCGCATCACACAATTGACTGACACTTAGGAGATTAAAAGTCATCCCCTTGACTAGAAGGACATTTTTAATTCTAAGACATTCGGATATTTGAATGTCTCCTATCTCTACAACCTTAAGACTACCATTATTTCCAAATGATATATTACCTCTACTTTTGCTTTGTAGGGTAGTGAACAATGATCTATCCTCGGTCATATGTTTGGAGCACCCACTATTAACAAACCAAGTTGATAGATGCTCCCCCTCAATCAGTGCCTACACAATATGAAAAATAGAAGATTTAGGTACCCAAACCTTGGGACATAATGCACATTCAATGCATGATTTTGGCACCCATGCCTTGATCACTTTCTTTTGAGCCCTAGAAATCTTAGGTGATCTAACATGGGTCTTGACATCAATGAGACAAAGGTTGGTTCTTTAGGTCGGTAACCTATACCGGCCTTGTTGTAAATCGCTCTTTGAGCATTTAGGATCATGTCCAAAGTCTTGGAGCTTGTTGAGAATTTCTCAAGAAGACTCTTGAGTTTCTTAACTTCACTCTTCATGGCTTTGTTCTCATCCTCTAGGACTTCCACATGTAAATCATCAATATCCTCAACCTTAGAGGATTTTAATTGCTCTACTTCTACTTTTAAAGACTTCACTTTTTCCTTAGACTTCTTAAGTAGACTAGTTAAGCATGCAATGGTTCTATAGCATTTATCTAACTCAGGAGAAATTACCTCTTCATCATCCGAAGATGATGAAGCCGCGGTTGAATGCTCGCTTGCTTCGTCACTGCTCTCACCGTCTTCTATGGCCATGAGAGCTACATGACGAGTGCTCTTCTCCTCCATTTCTTCTTCGAATGAGCTGGATGAAGACTCATCCCATGTGGCCTTCAAGGCTTTCTTCTTCCTTTTTGATTTCTCCTCCTTCTTCTTTAGTTTTGGATATTCATTCTTGTAATGCCCCTTTTTGCTATACTCAAAACATGTGACGTTAGTTTTATCAACTTTAACTTCACTAGGGTTACCTTTCCCTTTGTAGCGTCGGCTCTTCCTCAGCATCCTTCTCACGAAGTTAGCCATCTCAGATGATGAGGACTCTCTTCCATCCTCCTCGGACTCGGATGAAGAAGATGAGACCTCCTTATTCTTTTCTTTCTTCTTCTTGGCCTTGTCCCCTGTCACAAGAGCAATCCCCTTCTCCTTGGGGCCTTTGTTAGCGATCTCGTGTAATTCCATTTCACAAAACAAATCATCTATCTTAACAATAGACAAGTCCTTGGATACGTTGTAGGCATCCACTATGGATGACCATAAAGCATTCCTAGGAAAGGATTTTAGTACATATCTTACAAGGTCACGATTCTCGACCTTCTCATCGATGGAATGTAAACCGTTAAGTATTTCTTTGAACTGGCCATGGAGTTCACTTACCGTTTCGTACTCCTTCATGGTGAGGTTTTGGAGTTGGTTGAGGAAAAGGTCCCTCTTGGCTATTCTTGAATCACGGCTGCCTTCATGGAGCTCAATGAGCATGTTCCATAGGTCCTTGGCACTGGTGAAGGGACCAACCTTAATCAACTGCTCCTTGGTCATCCCACACTGTAGGGTGACCACAGCTTTTGCATTGGCTTCTCCCTTCTGGGTTTGTTCGGCAGACCATCTTGATGAATCCAACTCTTTTCCCTCAGCATCCTTTGGAGGGGTGAATCCCTCCTTCACAGAGAACCACATACCTATATCCGTCTTGAGATAGTATTCCATTCGCGATCTCCAATATTAAAAATCAGCCCCATCGAAGAAAGGGGGTCGATTGGTGCTAAAACCTTCCCTCATAGCCATTCTTGTAAACTCTCGGGTGTTAGTCCGTTTGAAAGACTCCTAGGCTCTAATACCATTTGTTGGACCTTGTATGGCTAGAGAGGGGGGTGTGAATAGCCAGACACTCAAACTATTGGCTCTTTGAACTTTTCTGCACTTAGGGTTAGCAACGGAAGAAATACAGAAACAAAACCGAATAGAAATGCAGAAATGAAGAACACACAAACCAGTCGCTAACAAGGAGGATTTACAAGGTTCGAGGATAACTTGCTCCTACTCCTTGGCGTGCCCGTAAGGTGGGCGATCCCTTGATCGTCGGTAGATCAAGCCCCGAAAATTCGTATATCTGATAACTACCATTTTGTTGATAAATTTAGGCTCTTAAATCCATGTTTTGATCCACTTTAATATGCTTAAGTTTGCATTTGCATTAGGTTTCATGAATTCTTTCTATTTCGGCTTTTGATTCAAATCTTTCTATATTTGAGATATTTTGGCATTAATTTTGAATCTAATTTTGTAGGCTTCAAATGATTATGCACCTAGATCGGATTGGATCAAACTTGAGTCAGAATTGGATCCAGATCAAGGTGATCAAGCATCGGATTAATATGGGTCGTCCATTCAAGAGAACGACTAGATATGAGCCATCTGTGAGTTTCTGATCAATCCGAGTTCAGGATAGGGCTAATCATGACCCTAGATCAAGATCTGAAAGTTTGAACCCAATCGGAGCACATCTGACCGTCGGATCAAACTTAAAGGAGTTTCAACCATCCAAGCAAGAGAAGGGAAGATCTGAGCCATCCGCCGCAGATCTGATTGATCCAAGCTAAGGACAAGTAGATCCTGACCACAGATCGAGATCTGGAGAGTTTGGTTCAGATCGGAGAAGATCCGACCGTTGGATGTGATCGGAACAATCTCAACCGTCGAAATTCAAATTCAATTAGTTAAATTGGGAATTCCTCCATCACGCTCAGGGTCGCGTCGTCGCGAGTCGCGTGGTAGTAGAGCATTGCCAGATCCAGTTTCTTCTCCGTTCATCTTCGTTTCTTCATCGTTTTTCTTCAAAGTTTCTTTAGTAGATCGCGTGCGGCCACATCAAACTCGATTCATCTTCGAGATTTTAGAACGAGGAGGTAAATTTTCTCGGTTAAGTTTGCTAATCCTAATCGTCGCAGTTGAAAGAGCTCGGTGAGGGTGTCACCGGAGCTGTCCAACGATCAACTCCCATAATCGTTGTTGTCTTCATCGAGTTGATGCCATCAGAGCTTCAGAGGGGTTCTCCGAAGTAATCTGAGGGTGTTTAAACGAGATCAGCACTCGGCGCAAGGAGAAGATTGCGGGTTTCAGCTACTGACCGATCGGGTTGATCGGACAGAGATGGTTCTGATCGGTTCCGTGACCGATCAGACGAAGACCTGATCGGTCGGTTGACCAATCAGGAAGAGCAGAACCAGCAAACTGAGTTAGGAAGTCTTTCTCCGTAGATTTTTGAGCTAGGGGGTTCATAGCTTGACCTTTGTGTGACGGCAAAGGGAAGTCTTGGATATGAATTGATTTGATGTTTAATTTAGGATAGAATTTAGTTTTAAGCACTTAATTCTTCAATGTGTTCAATCTTGTTTCTATTACATTTCAAGTCAAGTTCCTAAAGCCATGTTTGCACTCGTTTTCTTTATCTGCAATTAATTCTCTTGCAACTTAGTTTTCTGCAATTTATTCCCTGCAAGTAGTTCTTAAGTTTCAATTCAAGAGTGGAATTTAATTGCTCAATTAGGTTAAGTTTAGTTTCTGCACTTCCTTAATTCATTACACGCTTTAGCTAGGTTTATTCTATTTCATATTGCCATTTTCTTATCACCAAAACCCCCATTTTATTAGAAAACTCAAATCATCAAACGACAAATAAACTTGCAAGCTTGAATTAACCACTCACAACTAGTCATGGAATAATACGACCTGAGGCTAGACCCGACCCCGGGCCGGTTCCAGCCCGGACCTGGCCCGGGTTAACGGGCCGAGTGGCCCGTTGACCCGGTTCACCGGGCCGAACCGGAATCGGCCCGACAGGATGTCGGGCCGGTTCTGGTTCCAGCTGCCAGAAACCTTGAACCGGCGGTTAACCGTCGGTTCAGTACCGTTGGTGGCTTTTTGATTTTTTTTTTGGACAGATGAGATCATTTGACCGTTTTTTGATTAATGACTATGATTTAGTGACCGTTATGATCCGAACTCTATAAATAGGGAGCTTATTTCATCATTTTCACTCACAACACAACTTCTCTTCTCTCAATCTCTCATTCTCAACTCTCTAACTCTCAACTTCTCTCCACGTTCTTCATCGACGATAATAGAAGGAGGTCACAGAGCTTCATCATCTCAATCTCGGAGGGGAAAAGAAATTGCATACGAGGATCCCAACCTTCAAATTCAATCCACCGATGATTAGACCGAGGCTCTGCCCCAACGCCCTCCGATCCCCGAAATGCAAGGAAGTACCGATGCGATTACTTCTAAGGTTCGGGATAATCCTCCTTTAAAATCGTCTATTTTCACTAAACATTTTGAGAAGGTCACACTTCCGTCGGGAGAAATGCGTGCAAAATATAAGAATTGTAATGCTTCCTACAAATTCCAAGCCGACGGCGGCTATGGGTCGTTGAAATGACATGTAGAAACGAAGCACCCGACGGAATATGGGCTTGACCACTCTCAAACACAATTATCTAGATTTTCTAGCGGTAGTAGTACTGATTCTGGTTTATTTTTATATTCAAATAATAAATTAAGAGAATTATTAGCTAAATTTGTTTCCGTAGAACATCTTTCTTTTAATTTTGGATCTAAATGCACATTTGAAGATTTTTGTAAAGAATCTCTTAATCCTGCTGCTAAACGTGTATCTAGGACTACACTAACTCGTATAATTAAGATTAGTAAAACAAGGAAAAAAGAATTTAATTGAAGAATTTAGTAAATTTAATAATAAAGTTTCTTTATGTTCTGATATTTGGAGTGATCATTGGCAAACTCATTCTTATATGGGTATAACATGCCATTGGATTGATAACTCTTGGATCATTCAAAAAAGATTATTAGCTTATAGAGTTTTTGATGAATCATACACTGCTCATAACATTGCACAATTATTACACATAGTTTTAGAAGAATATGGATTGACTCATCAAATATTTTCAATATCATTAGACAATGCTAGTTCTAATACCGCTTCAATAGATGAATTAAAATTTATTTGTCAACTTGTCATTGGTGGTTTATTTTTTCATATTCGTTGTGTATGCCATATTTTAAATTTATGTGTTCAAGATGGATTAAAACTTTTACAAAATTATATTCAACCAATTAGAACCGTAATTTCATACTTATGGTCCCATCCATCTATGATGAAACAATGGGGTAGATTTTGTAAAGCAAATGGAATGCGACCAAAAAAATTTCCACGTGATGTTCCAACACGTTGGAATTCAACATATCAATTATTACAATATTCTTTTCAATATAATGATTTATTATGTTTATTTTTTGCACAAAATAGTAATACTAATATATATTTATTTTCACAACAATGGAATATTTGTAGTAGTATTTGTGAAATTTTAAAAGTTTTTAACGATGCAACTGAACAACTTTCTGGTGTTTATTATCCTACTGCTTATTTAATTTTAGTAAATTTTTGTAGTATAGTATTAATATTAAATGAACATATAAATGATGAAGCTTTAACTTTATGTATAATAGCTATGAAAACTAAATGGGAAAAATATTTTTATTTAATTCCTGAAATTTATTTAATTGCATTTACTTTAGATCCTAGATTTAAATTAGAAGTTTTACAAGAAATGTTAACTTTAAATTATGACGCATTAATTCCTATTAAGAATTCATCCTCTCCGGATCCAGCTAATATTGTATATAATATCAAAAATTATTTATATGATCTTTATAATCAATATTATGTTAAATATGGAACACAAACTAATATTTCTGAAACACAACAACCTACTACTACTAATTTAAAACTTACAAAAGCTCAACTTTTATTAAAAGAACGGACAAAACGCCCACGAGGATCCTCAAGTTCCACACAGGAACTTGAGAATTATTTTACAACTTCTTTTGATTTTAATAAAGCAGATAGCGAAGACTTCGACATCTTGAAGTGGTGGTCACAGAAGGTTCAAAGCTTTCCCGTTCTCTCCGTGATCGCAAAAGAAATTTTAGCTTCTCTAGTGTCGATTGTTGTTGTGGAGCAGACGTTCAGTGCCGGTGGCAACAAATTAGATGAACGACGATCAACTATGTCTCCCGACTCATTGGAAGCTCAAGCATTACTTGATGATTGAACCAGAGCCGAGAAGCGAATCCAATGAATGCAACTTTCAGAAGGCGAAGTCGAAGAATTTGATACCGAAGGAACAAATACAACGGGAACGGGAGGAAATGCAAGTGAGTGAGAAAGGGTAAAAATGTAAAAAATATAAAAGGGTAAAAATGTAAAAGAACTACGTGGGCTTTGATTCCCCTATATCCTAAGGGGATATGTAGGCAACTTATATAAGTGCAAGCCCTTTTTTAATAAAATTTATTTTTTTAATTTAATTTTTAATTTTTTTAATATAATAATCTTGAACCGTGGCGAACCGTGAACCGGACCGTGAACCGGCGGTTCCAAACCGTGAACCGTAACCGTCTTGGGCGGTTAAGGTTAAGGGTCGACCCCCTACGAACCATCGAACCGGCGGTTCCGAACCGTTGAACCGTCGAACCGTCGGTTCCGAACTGTGGTCGGGTCTACCTGAGGCCCCTATTCTACATTTAATCTCGCTAGCAAGGGGTTTCAGTTTATAAATATCTAAATTTGAGTACTCATCGTGACACTAGTATTGGGCACCGTCAAATTTTTGGCGTCGTTGCCGGGGAACCACTAGTTGAGTTTGTTTAATTTGAGCTTGTGTTTAATATTTATATTCTTTGATTCTATTTTCATGTGCTTATTCTTTTTGTATACATTTGTTGCTACTTTTGTTTGTTTGTGGCCAGGACTACAGGTGGTGATCTTAAGAGTTTGAGAAGCTACTGAAATTTTTTCTACTCATTCAAGCAATTGCATGGCAGAATATCAGTATTTTCAGAATTTTCATCAGCCTTGTCAGAATTTTTAGCAAAACTTTCAACCATTCCATCACTATTCAAATTTCCAGCAACCAAATTATCCATTTCAACCTCAACTTCAACAATTTCAGCAAGGTTTTTAGCCAAGTCAGCCTTTCCAACAATTTCAGCAGCCCTATTCGAGTTTTCAGCAAAACCAACTTTTCAATCAGCCACCACAGCAATTTCAACCATAATTCCAGAATTTTCAGCAAGGTTACAATCCTAATTGTCAGCAAAATTTTCACCCATTTCAGCAGCCACAATAGCAGTTTCAGCAGAATTTTCAAGATTTCCACCAACCATTTCATTATGATCAGCAAGGATGTCAACCTTCCCAGCAAGTTTATCAGCCACAATTCCAGAATTTTCAGCATGATTTTCCATCTTCACAGCCCCAAAATTTTCAGTCTTTCAACCAACACTTTCAGCAAGCAGATCATCAATTTCAGAGTCATAATTTTCAGCAACCTCCACCAAGTTGTCAAACTAATTTTCAACAACTTCAGCAGCCCAATTATTCATTTGATCAACCCCAACAACTTGATTTTCAGAATCCACAGCTTACTTACAATTTTGAGCAACCTAATGCTACATTTCAAGACCAACAAGAGATTCACGCTAATCAAGGAGAATTTGAGGATTCTAGTGAGCTTGAGGCTCAACAACGAAGGCTGGAGGAGATGTTACAACAACTCTTGTAACAACAAAAAAATGATCCTACCTTACAAAACATTAAGAGACACCTGGGAAAGTTGGTTAGTGAAATGGAACAAATGCAGGCCCAAGGATCAGGACAATTACCTTCTCAAGCTACTCTTAATTCTGTGGGGGCATGATTGTGAACAAACTTTGAGGAATAAGGAAGTTGTTTCAAGTCTATTTTGGACCTTGGATGGCTAGAGAGGGGGGTGAATATAGCCAGACACCGATATTTAGCGCTTATCGAATTTCTACACTTCAAACGTTAGTAGCACAATGGAAGCTAAAAGAGAAACAGAGTATGCAGAAATGAAAACGCTGAGCTAAGAGCAAACACAAGAACGCTAACAAGAGGATTTACAAGGTTTGGGGATAACTTGCCCCTACTCCTTGGCGTGCCCTTAAGGTGGGCGATCCCTTGATCGTTGGCAGATCAAGCCCCGGTGAACACCGGATAAAATGCAACCTCCTTCTCGGTGGAGTATCCTCTCCATAGCGTTTCAACAAGGATATAGTTTTAAGCACAATGAAACACAAGAAAGATCTTACTTAACACTTAGGACAGCAAGAACTCAGACAAACTTCTCCCGAGCTCCACTCAGCGCAGATCTCACGCAAGAATCCCCTTCTTCGTGTCTTCTCGCTGATGGAATCGCCAAGACTTCTGACTCTTCTTCCCAATGCTCAAGTAACAGATGGTTGCTTCAAAGATTGCACAAGCAAAGTATGAACTGATCGCGCGTATGCAATATTGCTATCAGAGTAAGTGTTGTGGAGACTTATTCGCCCAAGCGCTTAAGTCTCTTGCACTCAGCTCCAGGTCACCACCTCACTGCAGCCTCCAGCTGCTCACCTGCAACACTCAGCTACCACTGAACTCTTCCTGGACTCCCTGAACTTCCCTCAGCCAAGTTCCAGTCAGCAGCTCCAGTCTGCAGCTCCAGCCGTTGCAACCTGAGATGGCAAATGGACAAACCTGCTCCAAGGAAAGGCCTCCTTTGACTCTCCTTGAGTGTTTGAATCCATCCCTGTCACCTGCAGCTTAATCAGACCATTAGCACAACATATCAAGCAGAAAATCATGCATCAGAGATAAAGAGCAGGCAAATCAGATATGTTCAGACGTGTTCAGAGCGTTTGACAGTGCATTTTGAATTAAAGTGATCGGTCATCGGACCGATCAGGACTATCCCAGACCGATCAGGCTTCAGCCTGATCGGTCCCCAGTGAGAAACTTGGGATCGCAAGCTCGTATGATCGGTCACCCTGACTGGTCACCAGATCGGTCACCAAACCGATCAGGCCGATCCCAGACCAATCAGGCTCCGTCCTGATCGGTCAGGGTGAGAAACCTCGCGTCAGTTGATCATTCAGTCGGATCGGTCGCGGTTTCTCCCTGATCGGTCGCCAGATCGATCAGGAGCCGATCAGTAGATTTGCCAAAGACCTACTGGATGCTCCCTAATCGGTTACCGGACCGATCAGGAGCAGATCAGCAGAGGAACTCAACCCACTTGTGAGCTCCCTGATCGGTCACCAGACCGATCAGGTGCTGTACAGTGAGTGAAACGCATACTCCCTGATCGGTCACCAGACCGATCAGTCATCGCTGGATCGATCACCAGATCGATCCACGAAGGAGCACCGTGCCAACTTCCTTGATTGGTCGCCAAACCGATCCAGGGGCTCCAACCTAGCCCAACAAGCTAGGGTTTCACCCAACCTAGCTCTCCAAGCTAGGACCTGACCCTCCAAGTCAGGATTTCATCCAACCTAGCCCTCCAAGCTATGACTTTTCACCTAACCCTCCAAGTTGGGACTTTTCACCTAATCCTCCAAGTTAGGACTTTTCACCTATCCCTCCAAGCTAGGACTTTTCACCCAACCTTCCAAGTTAGGAATTTTCCACACCTAGCCCTCCAAGCTAGGATTTTTCACACCTAACCCTCCAAGTTACGACTTTTCACCTAACCCTCCAAGTTAGGACTTTTCACCTAGCCCTCCAAGCTAAGACTTTTCACCCAACCTTCCAAGTTAGGACTTTTCCACACCTAGCCCTCCGAGCTAGGATTTTTTACACCTAACCCTCCAGGTTAGGATTTCTCCACACCTAACCCTCCAAGCTAGGATTTTATCAAACCTAGTCCCACTAGGTATGCCTAGTCCACGACCAGGACTTAAACCCAATCATACTCATAATCATCAACTTAAACTAAAATCGATGTCAACACCAAAACAACAATCAGGGTCAGACTGCATCAACAATCTTCCCCTTTTTGTTGTTTGACAATCCGATTTTAAGTTTAGGGATTCGAAATCAATTTTCTCAAATTTCAGAATCATAGGGGAATCAGGATCCTCCCCCTACAAAATTATCATCCCAAACTTAACCAACCACACTCTCCCCCTTTGTCGAACATCGAAAAGGGTCTAGACGGGTTGTTAAGATTAAACATACATCCCCTCAACCCTAGGGGTATCCCAAAACAACAAAGGTATTATATGATTTTGAAAGTATATGAAAACATATGATAAATGTAGGACATTGCAAAACAATCATATATATCATATGGACATGGAGCATAGCATAATCATGCGTAATAAGACATTCATAATGATAGCAATATCATGAATACTCAAATAAGCCAATAATGAGCAAAAGATAGTAAAAACATCCATAACAATCAGTCACAGCAGATGCAGCACATAGCATCTAAGTCAAGTCAAATACAACACAAATAAAGAGCAAAGTCAAGTCATCATCAGTGCTCAGCGAGATCATCGTCAGACGTATCATCAATATAAATCAAATCCCCTGGTGGAGTGCTGCTAGAGGGTGAAGCTCCAGGAAACGTATGATGGTACCACTCCTCATACCACGTCTCCTGTAGTGAGCAGATCCCAGAAACGTCGGATGCTATAGCGTTGAGTCGGCGATCGAAGGACCGGAACTCTGAGCTGACCTCCTGTCGCCAGATATCGGAAATATGTAGCTCGCGCTGCATCGTCCGCTCTAGCTCCGCAACCTGCCAGCTTAGGTCAGGAGCCCACTCATCATAATCTTCAGCACCAGCGGACGACTCCTGATCAGGGGCTGCTCCCGGTAACTCCCCCACACGTCATCGATCCTTCCACCTCAGCCCCTATGGTCCAACAACAATGCCAGACTGGGCCATCATGCGACGATCAAGTCGACAGTCCTGTCGAACCATGGGTACAATGCCACCCTATGAAACGTCAATGCCAACCGACTCCAGCCAGGCAGTGATGATGTGGCCAAATGGCATGTAAACTGTTTGGCCGTATATCTGACTGTGGATAGTGATGGAGAAATAGACTGAAGCCACTGGGTCAAAGTCTAACTGCTGATGCATCCTGCAGAGCATCAAGCAGTGGAATGGGTGAATCTCATCTAAGTGTTTTGAAGTAGTCGAAAGTGTTGGATCGAGAAATGCGAGAGAGGGGGGGGGGTGAATGTCGCAAATCGTTCGGATTTAAAAAGAGTAAGTGCGCAGCGGAAATAAGACACAAAACAATGCTAACAAGGTCGTTTTACTTGGTTCAGAGCCTGTGTCGACTCCTACTCCAAGGCCCACGGTCGTTGACCATTTTCTGCGGGCAATTCTATACGTTCGAGAAAGTTTACAATAAAACGTATTACAGAATCAGAGTAGTAAACTTACTCAAGCTCTTCGTTACCGACGTCCGGTGTAGATCGAAGTGTTGGAGCAGCAGGACGTCGTCAGCTCGAGTTGGAAGAGTTCTGGAGCGTGTCGTGGAAGCAGAAGAGCGTGGAAGCGTCGCAGTAAAAATGATCTGAAGAAGGAGGTCGAGGGCCCTTTATATAGGGCCTAGGGGCGCCCTGGTCGACGGGGGCGCCCCCCACGTGGCAGCAGATCCGGTTGTAGCTCGGTCGCCGTCTGATCCCATTATCCTCGGGATCCGGTTTGACCGGGGCGCCCGGAGGACTCGGGGCGCCCGGATTGACCGGTCAAAGCCTCATCTCTTCGGCTTCGCAGGGATGCGCTTCGGCAGCTGGCAGTGGGGGCGCCCGAGACACGCGAGGCGCCCGCGACAAGCGGGGCGAAGCGCGTCGAGGTTGTTACAGACTTGGGTTGACCTTGGGGGCGCCCTGATCGTCCGGGGCGCCCTGCTCAGCTTCTGCCTCACTCCTTTGAGGCTCTCTGAGCTGCAGATACTCAGTCCTTCGATCCTGCATCCAGGGTTAGTCCAAATAACAATTATATTTTATACAGCCTTAGCTGTCTTGGTTCTGACTTTGGTCTCCAAAATGGAGCCCTAGGTCGAACCGACGCCTACTGTTCCCTCAAGGGGAACGCGTCCTCACCTACTCCTCTTGGGAGAGTTTACCTGGTGCCAACCAGATCCTCCAGTTGGACTTTTGCCCGGCAGTCCTTCGCCAGGTCTTGAGTTACCAAGCTGCCCTTCGCTTGGTGCCTAGCTGCCCTTCGCTAGGTCTTTTCTTCTGGCAGTCCTTCGCCAGCCTAGCAGTCCTTCGCTAGGTCTTTTCTTCTGGCAGTCCTTCGCCAGTGCCTAGCAGTCCTTTGCTAGGGCTTCTGTTGTCTGGCAGTCCTTCGCCAGTGCCTAGCATTCCTTCGCTAGGGCTTTTCTTCTGGCAGTCCTTCGCCAGGACCTAGCAATCCTTCGCTAGGGCTTTTCCATTCTGGCAGTCCTTCGCCAGGGCCTAGCTGTCCTTCGCTAGGATTTTTCTTCTGGCAGCCCTTCACCAGGGCCTAGGAGTCCTTCGCTAGGGCTTTTCCTGTACACTCAAGTAGCATTGTTAGATAACAAACAACCCTTAACTTTGAATCCTTTGCCAATATCAAAACAAGGTTCGATCTGGTGCTTCCTGCACTAACAATCTCCCCCTTTTTGATTATGGCAACACAATTCAAAGTTAAGGAAACACTTATAACAGTTTAAGCACAAAAGGTTAAGCAATGAAGTATAACTATTTATGAATAGAATAAATGTAGAGTTGAAAAAAATATTTATTTTTCATACTCCCCCTAAAACCCTGAATATCCTGAATACTTGTATTTACAACTCTTAACTTTGACCTTTCCTCCCCCTTTGACATATATCAAAAACAGGCATGGGTGAACAAGGTATCTAACAGGGATTTATGAGTTTTTCTAAGTGCTTCATGTTTTTGACAAAGTATTTCAAAAACAGAGTAAAAATATTTTCAAAACTTTTTACACTTAGATAATTTTCAAGTATAAAGCAAGTACTTTTGAGAAGTTTGAAAAATTAAGTGTCAGGTACTTGGTTTAAAAATAGTTAAGTACTAAACTCATTTAAATACTTGAAATAAATTTTTGAAAGGAATTGTTAAGTACTTAGAAATAATTTTTGAGAAAGACTTAGAAATAATTTTTGAAAGAAATAGTTAAGTAATTGGAAAAAAATGTTAAGTACTTAAGTTGTATTTTAAAAAAATTAAGTAAAAAATCAAGTACTTAAATTGATTTTGAAAAAATTAAGTACTTCGGATGTTTTTGAAATTCAAATTTTTCAAATTTGATTCCGTCTTTTCTTTCCTATCTCTCCCCCTTAATGTTAAATTCTTCTCCTTAGACCATTTTTAAGTTCAATTAAGAATAATATTTTGAAGGAAGTGATAAGGAGAATGTTTGTGTATCAGAGCCTATGAATTTTGAAAGCAAAAAGATACTTAGAATAATTTTGAAGGCATAAAAAAACATAAATTTCTAGATTAAATCCATTTTAAAAAATGTATTTGTAGGCAAATCTTTAAAAGCTTCACGCACTTAGAACACTTTTGCCTTGAAAAATATTTGTACTTTTGGAAACATTATATTTTGAAAAATAGCAGTACTTTTTGAAAGATATTATGCATTTTTGAAGACATAAGTACTTTTGAAATAAATTATGATTTGAAACACATAAGTACTTTTAGAAAAATATTAGACTTTGAAAGATATGAGTAATTTTTGAAAAGTATTATGCATTTTGAAAATAAAATATTTTACTTGACTAGGTTTCTTTTCCAGTCTGACACAATCTTAGGAAACCTTGTTGATTACAAGGACATTTCCCTAAGTGTCCTGGAAAAGTTCTCCAATTCAAGTAAATACTATCTCCAAAAAAAATGATAGTACTTTGAAAGTATATGCTAGTACATTTTGAAAAATGTATGACCTTTTGAAGACACAATATTTTGCTTGACTTGGTTTATTTTCCAGTCTGTCACAATCCTAGGAAACCTTGTTGACTACAAGGATATTTTCCTAAGTGTCCTGAAAATTCGCCAACCCAAGTAAATATTATTTCAAAAGCAATTTCATAGGCCACAATAATAATAATATTTTGAATGAAAAATTATTTATGTTTTCAAAAGGATTTTAAACTTGCAGTGCATGAAAACATATATTTTGAAAATTTTTTAAAATTCTTGATCTCCCCCTAAACTTGACCCAGTCCTAGGAAGCTTGTTGACTACAAGTGATCTTCCTCTGAGTTTTAGGGTTTGATTTAAATTATAAGAATTATCTAATAACTTTAAAATAATTACCAAAAAAAAATTTCAAAAATTCTTCTTTTGAATCAAACTCCCCCTAAATTTGACACTTCCTAGGAGTCCTAGTGGATCATGAAATGGACCTTCCTCTGTGTCTTTAGGGTTTATTAAAATCAAAAGAGTATAGTTTTGAGTATAGTAATTTTCAAGAAGATAATTTTAGAAAATTCAATCTGGAATGAAGATAATTTTGAGTATAGTAATTTTCAACACAATTTGGAATGATAACACAGTTTTCGAAGAACATTTTGAAATGATAATAATTTTTCAAATAGATAGTAAAATACGAAGGCTTTTGAATCAACTTTTGAAAGCCTTATTTTTGAGATGAAAATAAGTTTTAAAGCATAAGGATTTTGAGAAATAAAAAAAAACATTAAGAAGAACTCCCCCTGTATCCGACATAGACTGACTTTATCTAAGACCTTAGTGTTGACTAGGTTTGACCATGTTTGACTCAGTTGACTAAGGTTTGACTATGTTAATCATGGTTTGACTATGTTGGAATTATCCTCTGAATTAAAACACAACATAAAAGAAATTTTAATTTGAACTTAATTTTCCCGTCTCACCCAATCTAGGGTTTTCAAACAGTTAGCCTTAAAAGTTCTTGTGAGACAGGTTTGAAGGTAAAAATTAATTTTGAAAAGGAATTTTCATTTATTTTGAAAAAAGTTATTTAATTTTGAAAACAGATTTAAAAAAAAATAAGTATAGAAAGCAGAAATTTTGAACACTGATTAAGTGATTTTTGAAACAGAATAAGTTTGAAAAATAGAAATTTTGAAAACAGATTAGAATCTATAATTATTTGAAATTTGTGTTAGATTCGAATTTGACAAAAGATAATTTGAATTTGAATTTCAGAAATTGACTTCCAGGTCTTGGCGAGGCACTAGGCCTTCTTTGGCCGTAGCCTTATGGGATCATCCACCCTTTCCTTGACAAAGCCTTTTAATGAAATTTCATTTTCAAATTAAATTAGGTCATTTTCTGGTCTAACTAGCTTGGGTCTTGGATCGGTAGCTTCGGCTGGTTTCACCAGTCTAAAGAGACCAAGTAGACTTGATCTTATTAGAGTTGGTTTCCCCAACGTACTATCATCTCACCTCCTCCCAATACTATGTTTTCAAATTTCAAGTAATTGGTTAAGTCCTTAAGCTAACTAAACCTAAATCTAAGCATGGTAAATTGCAGAAATTAAATAAACAATCAATCAATCAAACATGCAATTTAATAAAAAATTATTTAAGTCACTTCAAAATGGTAATAATATTCTAGATTTTCGCAATAAGCAATGTTATGAATTACATTTTCATATGAATTAATCATGTTGTTCATAGTAAATAATGGATTATTAAATACTGTAAATTTACCATTTGATTCCCTTTTGGAGGTCTCCCCCTTGATTTTAGCCATCTTCCCTTTGCTTGATTGTTTCCTCAGTATTTTGTAGTGGTCGCGAGCTAACCGGACAAGTTTCCGAGGATACCTTTCTTTGTCGTCAGATTCTGAGTCTGAGTTGGACTCAGGTTCTAGTTGAGGCCTCTTTTGCAGTTCTCTTGGAGTTTTCCCTGCAATAAAACTTATACCTTTCTCGACCATTATAGTATCTATTTGATTATTCAATTCTAATTTAGAAAAAGATTCAAAATTAGTTACCGTCTTAGTCAGTTCGTCGTCTGATTCTACTGGTTCGATTTCGATTCTGGATTCGAGTTCAGATTCTGATTCGGCTATCTGTGCTTGGACATCAAGTACCTCAATGTCGGAGCTCTCTTCGTGTAGGTTGATTAGTTTCTCCCACATTTCTTTAGCACAGTTGAAGGATCCAACTAGCTTGAGTTGTTCGTTAGTTAGACCGCATTGAAGAATTGCAGTTGCTCTTGCATCAGTCTCAATTTGGTTGAGGGTTGGTTCATCCAGTTTGTCCCATGCAATTGATAGTCCATCTTCTGTAGGGAGGTGGAACCCTGTTTGAATTATCAACCAGAGATCTAGATTGTCCTTCAGGTGGGATTCCATTAGACTTTTTCAGGTTCTGAAGTTCTCGCCAGAGAATAGAGGCGGACGAACACTGTTCCATTCTTGATTGGCCATTAAGGATAAATCTTGCACACAAGGAAAAAAAATAGAGATGTACCAAGACTTGGTCTTGGATTAGTAGTGCGGGAGAGAGAGAAAAACAAGCTCAAAAGGTGTTTGCACGAATTTCGAGTTAAAATAATAATAAAAATTTTTTTTGAAAATGTTGACCTTAACAATTTTGATTAATGAAGAAAAAGTAAGAAAAAAATTTTTCGAATTAAGATAGCACGAATTTCGAGGAAAAATATTAAAATAATAATAAAAAATTTACGACAAGTTTTCACAAATTGATTCTTTTATCAATTCTTTTAAATACACTCACAGATATTATTTATTTGAAAAATAAAGCGAAAAAAATCCGAAAAAAAATTTCAAAGTGGTGGTTGCACCAACTTTGAATAACCCCGCTCTGATACCACTTGTTGGATCGAGAAATGCGAGAGAGGGGGGGGTGAATGTCGCAAATCGTTCGGATTTAAAAAGAGTAAGTGCGCAGCGGAAATAAGACACAAAACAATGCTAACAAGGTCGTTTTACTTGGTTCGGAGCCTGTGTCGACTCCTACTCCAAGGCCCACGGTCGTTGACCGTTTTCTGCGGGCAATTCTATACGTTCGAGAAAGTTTACAATAAAACGTATTACAGAATCAGAGTAGTAAACTTAATCAAGCTCTTCGTTACCGACGTCCGGTGTAGATCGAAGTGTTGGAGCAGCAGGACGTCGTCAGCTCGAGTTGGAAGAGTTCTGGAGCGTGTCGTGGAAGCAAAAGAGCGTGGAAGCATCGCAGTAAAAATGATCTGAAGAAGGAGGTCGAGGGCCCTTTATATAGGGCCTAGGGGCGCCCTGGTCGACGGGGGCGCCCCCCACGTGGCAGCAGATCCGGTTGTAGCTCGGTTGCCGTCTGATCCCATTATCCTCGGGATCCGGTTTGACCGGGGCGCCCGGAGGACTCGGGGCGCCCGGATTGACCGGTCAAAGCCTCATCTCTTCGGCTTCGCAGGGATGCGCTTCGGCAGCTGGCAGTGGGGGCGCCCGCGACAAGCGGGGCGAAGCGCGTCGAGGTTGTTACAGACTTGGGTTGACCTTGGGGGCGCCCTGATCGTCCGGGGCGCCCTGCTCAGCTTCTGCCTCACTCCTTTGAGGCTCTCTGAACTGCAGATACTCAGTCCTTCGATCCTGCATCCAGTGTTAGTCCAAATAACAATTATATTTTATACAGCCTTAGCTGTCTTGGTTCTGACTTTGGTCTCCAAAATGGAGCCCTAGGTCGAACCGACGCCTAATGTTCCCTCAAGGGGAACGCGTCCTCACCTACTCCTCTCGGGAGAGTTTACCTGGTGCCAACCGGATCCTCCAGTTGGACTTTTGCCCGGCAGTCCTTCGCCAGGTCTTGAGTTACCAAGCTGCCCTTCGCTTGGTGCCTAGCTGCCCTTCGCTAGGTCTTTTCTTCTGGCAGTCCTTCGCCAGCCTAGCAGTCCTTCACTAGGTCTTTTCTTCTGGCAGTCCTTCGCCAGTGCCTAGCAGTCCTTTGCTAGGGCTTCTGCTGTCTGGCAGTCCTTCGCCAGTGCCTAGCATTCCTTCGCTAGGGCTTTTCTTCTGGCAGTCCTTCGCCAGGACCTAGCAATCCTTCGCTAGGGCTTTTCCATTCTGGCAGTCCTTCGCCAAGGCCTAGCTGTCCTTCGCTAGGATTTTTCTTCTGGCAGCCCTTCGCCAGGGCCTAGCAGTCCTTCGCTAGGGCTTTTCCTGTACACTCAAGTAGCATTGTTAGATTACAAACAACCCTTAACTTTGAATCCTTTGCCAATATCAAAACAAGGTTCGATCTGGTGCTTCCTGCACCAACAGAAAGGAGACAATTAGTGATGATCTTAAACAAAACATACTCAACGGGGGAAAGGCGAAGAGCAGGAAATGTGGGAAAATCACGGGCACGCTCACCGGAACCCCATGGCCTGGAATGGCCTAGAAATTACTTTTAGATGGAGTCAGGAGTGACTCCGTTAAAGTGAACCGGAAGAGGATCAGGAAGACAAGGGTAGAGAGAAATGTCATTATCTGACCGCGCGACAACCAAGAAAGCCAGTGAAAACAGATCGATTAAAATTAAGGTCGACACTAACGACACAGGTCCTCCACCCCGTGCCCTCCCCACTGACCATGTTATTATAGAATTCGGAGACCAAATCAAAGTTGATTGGCCTCTCAAGGTAAAGAATGGATTGAAGATCATAGTGTTCAATAATTTGCCGGACTGTTGGACAATGTTCGTAAATGAAGGTTTGGTCCACAGTTCGACATGGCATGAGTTTGAAATTGTGTCATTGAAAGTCTAGAGCATAATAAATATTTTGAAATCTAGTATGTGGAGGTGGAGGAGGTCTCGAAGGAGGTGTAGATGATGAAGGACCTTTGCCCTTTGAGCTTTCCTCCATGGGTTCTTTGCCCTTAGATGATCTTCTAGAGGAATTAAAGAATTGATAGAAGTGATCACACAGGATTTGATTTAATCAGTGGGGTCAGAAAAAGTCACGGCACCAGGTTGATACAAATCAAAGGATCACAAAGATGCGAGTTGATCAAAAATCAAATAAGAGAGAGATGTGATTGAGTTTAGGTCATGGCATAGGCAAGAGTCACGACAAACACCACAAGATAAAAATTTTGATTAGCACAAACACATGATCGATGAAGTAATCTGTAAGATGTAACGAAACAAAAACTTACTTAGTGTTGGTGCAATCTTAATCTTGGTTAGGTCAGGGTTGACCTAGTTTGACTAGGCTCGGGTGAGCTTAGGTCTGGTAAGCTTGGTAAGCTTAAGGTTGGATGTTTCGATGTTTGATAATGATGTTTGAATGTCATATGATGTTTGAATATTGTATGATGTCAAGTGGGTCAAGGTTGACTGGAGGCTTGACAGAAAACACCTAGTGGGACTAGGTGAAGTCCAGGTGGATCGGAGAGATCGCACGTTGGCATGAGAAAAGACCTAGTGGGATTAGGCACACCTAGTGGGACTAGGTGAAGTCCAGGTGGATTAGGGAGATTACACGCTGGCATGGGAAAAGACCTAGTGGGACTAGGTGAAGTCCAGGTGAATCGGTGAGATCGCACGCTGGCATCGGAAAAGACCTAGTGGGACTAGGTGAAGTCCAGGTGGATCAGGGAGATCGCACGCTGGCATGGGAAAAAGCCTAGTGGGACTAGGTGTTGGTGCAGACAGCACCCAAGTCGAACCTGTGTTATGATAAATGGCAAAGAGTTCAAAAGTTAAGTCTTATTTGTTATCTAACATGCTGCTTGAGTGTGCAGATTGAAGTCCTAGCAAAGGAATGCTAGGCACCTAGCGAAGGAATGCTAGGCACTAAAACCCTAAGTCCTGGCGAAGGACATCTGGGCACCTAGCGAAGGGCTGCTAGGATACGAAGACCTAGCAAAGGACTGCTAGGCACCGGGCGAAGGACAGCCTGGGATCCAAGACCTAGCGAAGGACTGTTAGGCACCTGGCGAAGGACTGCCAGGATCCGAAGACCTGGCGAAGGACTGCTTGGCACCGGGCGAAGGACAGCCTGGTATCCAAGACCTGGCAAAGGACCGCTAGGCAAAAGTCCAACCGGAGGAGCCGGTTGGCAACAGGTAAATTCTCCTGAGAGGAGTAGGTGAGGACGCATTCCCCATCGAGGGAACAGTAGGCGTCGGTTCGACCTAGGGCTCCATTTTGGGAGACCCAAAGTCAGAACCAAGACAGCTAAGGCTGTATAAAACTAACATATTATTGCTCTATGTTATTTTTGACTAACCCTGGATGCAGGACCGAAGGAACGAGTGTCTGCAGCTCAGAGAGCCTCAAAGGAGTGAGGCAGAAGCTGAGTAGGGCGCCCGGAGTGTCCTGGGCGCCTCCAAG
Source organism: Boesenbergia rotunda (assembly GCA_024364735.1). Lineage (NCBI taxonomy): Eukaryota > Viridiplantae > Streptophyta > Magnoliopsida > Zingiberales > Zingiberaceae > Boesenbergia > Boesenbergia rotunda. The sequence continues at coordinate 92,305 of JAGFNQ010002314.1, read as the reverse complement.
GTGAATACAAAAAGAAGTGGAGCAAATGTACGCTTCGACAGCTCATGGGCGGGGCGCCCCCGTGATCCCGAGCGCCCCCATTCTCCCAGGCGCCCCGGATGGTCCGGGCGCCCCGAGCTCAAGCTAACGAAGCGGATAAGAGGCAAGCCAGTGAGAAGCCAACGGATAAGAGTCAACCCGGGCGGCCCCAGCGTCCCGGGCGCCCCCGTCAAAGTCTGATCCCGAGTTTGAAGGGGATCAGAGCTGACCGAGAGGAGCTCGGATCAGATGACACGTGGGGGGGCGCCCCCAACGTTACGGGCGCCCCTAGGGGCTATAAAAAGGCCCTCGACCCCAAGCCTTCAAGACAAGAATACTTCCAACACATTCACGCTCTTCTGCTCCAGCGCTCTGTCCCGGAAACCTCCCGATTTGAGATACGAGCGCTGACGACATCTCTCTTCTTCGAAAATACGATCTACTCCGGACGTCGGTAACTAAGAGTGGCTTTCTTTTAGTTTACTGTACTAATCTTGTAATCTATTCCTGTAAACTTTTTGCGCATATAGAATTGCCCGCAGTAAATGGTCAACGACCGTGGGCCTTGGAGTAGGAGCCGACCGCGACTCCGAACCATGTAAAATCATGGTGTTCGCATGTGTTTAACTTTAATTATTTCCGCTGCTAATTCTCTTTTACGAATCCGAACGTTTTACGATATTCACCCCTCCTCTATCGTTTCTCTCGATCCAACAAGTGGTATCAGAGTGGGGAAGCTCAAATTTAGTGCAACCAACAGTTTGAGAATTTGTCAGATTTTTCGTCAAATGATTTCGTTTTTTTTTGAATTTTTATCGTTAATCGAGACCGGTGCAACACCCCTCGATATTTAATTTTCTTTATCCTGCACTACTAATCCAAGACCAAGTCTTGGGACAGATTTTTTTCTTTCTTTTCTCTTTTTTTACAGATAAAATCCTAAATGGCCATGCAAGAAGGATTCAGCACAGCCAGACCTCCACTCTTCAGTGTAGAAGACTTTTCCTACTGGAAAAGTCGAATGGAGGTCCACCTGAAAACTCAGGTAGACATGTGGATAATCATCTAGTCTAGGCTGAAGATTCCAAAGAACGTTGAAGGAGTATCACAGCTATACACTGAGTGGGATACTGCTCTGAAAAGAAGAATTGAAGCGGATGCTAAAGCAACCCAGACCCTCCAATGCGGCTTAACAAAAGAGGAGCTGAACCGGGTGGGTCCATTCAACAGTGCCAAGGAGCTGTGGGGGAAACTGATCGAGCTGCACGAAGGAACTTCAGACACTCGGATCAGCAAGAGAGATCTCCTCCTGAATAAACTGTATACGATCAAGATGAACGACAACGAAACAGCAGCTCAGCTCCACGCCCGAATTCAGGAACTAATGAGCGGACTTCACACAATCGGTCACAAGGTAGAAAATCGTGACCTGATAAGGTATGCTCTGAATGCTTTCCCGAGAAACACCTTGTGGGAATCTATGGTAGATGCATACAAGGTTTCAAGGGACCTTTCAAAAATTAAACTAGATCAACTGTTTTCAGAACTTGAATTGCATGAGCAGACTAACTGCACCCTGGCCGAGAAAGGCATTGCCTTTATTGCAGGTAAAGCAGGAAAAGTATCCAAGAAGAAACCTCAACCTGTACCAGAGTCTGATTCAAACTCAGACTTAGAAGACGAAGGAGAGTGACCTAAGCCGGTCCGACTCGCCCGGAACTACTACAAGGAATTGAAGAACCAAACCAACAGAAGGAAAGCCAGCCGAAGAAAGGATGAACCAGCTGAACCCTCAAATGAAAAGAACAAGCCCAACGTGACCTGTTACGAGTGCAAGAAGAAGGGCCACTACAAGACCGAATGTACCAACCTGAAGGAAACAAAGAAGACGACGAAGAAGAAGACACTTCAAGCAACGTGGGACGAGTCCTCCTCCTCCGAAGAAGAAGAGGTCCCACAATCAAACATGCTCGCGCTAACCGCCTCAGAAGAAATCGAGACCGAGTCAGAATCGGAACGGGACGACGGAAGACTGACATTTTCAGAGGACGGCGAAATTAAGGTAAGTGGTTTTTCTAGAAGTCAGTTAAATGAGTTAATTTCTTATCTTTCTCGAGATTTGGCGAAAGCTAAACTCTGAGTCGAATCCCTCCGACAGAAAGTAAAACTCCTGAAAGAGAACTTTTCTGCAATTTCTCCGACAGGAAGTTAAATGAGTTAGTTTCTTATCTTTCTTAACTGAGAAGTTTTAAGAAGGAACCTCTACTCAAGTTGAAAAACTTGAGAAAGAGAACTCCTCTCTGAAAACTCAAGTTAAGGACCTTAGATCAGCTTTAGAACGATTCACTTCTGGTTCCAAGGGTATTGACATGATTCTTGAAAAATAGAAATCGGTTCTAAATCGATTCGGACTAGGCTATAGAACCAAATCTAGACAAATATCCTACTTTGCTGTACTGAATCAGTCCAGAAATAAAGTTCAGGCATGGGTACCCAAACTGTGCCTGAACAAACAAACTAGATCAAATCAGTATTGGATCCCCAAGGATAAGATTCATATCTTGCCTAACCATTATCGTGGCTTTAGTCCGGGGGAGCCAAATTAAAAACTATATTTATTGTTAGATAAAATTCAATTTTTTTTTTACAAATGACATGCTTGCTTGTTTATTTAATTTCTGCAATTTACCATGCTTAGACTTAGGACTGATTAGTTTAAGGATTGAACCAACTTAACTGAAATTTGAACAACATAGTATTGGGTGGAGGTGAGATGATAGTACGTTAGGGAAGCCAATTCTAATAAGGTCAAGTATTCTCTACTTGGTCTCTTTAGACTGGTGAAACTAGCCGAAGCTACCGATCCAAGACCTAAGCTAGTTAGATCAGAATTTTTCAAGAAATAGTTTTGAAAATGAAATTTCATTAAAATGTTTTGTCAAGGAAAGGGTTGATGATCCAATAAGGCTACGGCCAAAGAAGGCCTAGTGCCTCGCCAAGACCTGGAAGCCGATTTTTGAAATTCAAATTCAAATTATTCTTTGTCAAATTCGAATCTAACACAAACTTTCAGTTACTTATAGATTCAAACATTTTTTTTAAATCAACCTCAAAATAAAACTGTTTTCAAAATTAAAGTAAGTTTTTCAAAATAAATCATAATTTGTCAAAATAATTCTATTTACCAAAACCTGTCTCACAAAACCTGTAAGGCTAAAGTGATTGCTAACCCTAGATTGGGTGAGACAGACTAGGTTGTGAAAATCAATTTAAGCTATTCCTGATTCTAATTGGATCCAAATCAACAAAACTCTTTATGTGTAGGAACATAAAGATTTGGACCAATGGATGTTGGATAGCGGTTGCTCCAGACACATGACTGGAGATAAATTGAAATTCACCAAACTCAAGTTCAAGAACCTAGGCTCAGTGGCATTTGGCAACAATGCTACACTCAAGGTAATTGGGTCAGGTAATATTGAACTTAAATCTGACTTTGTTATTAAGAAAGTCCTTTTGGTTGAAAATTTCAAATTCAACCTGCTTAGCATAAGTCAGTTATGTGATTCTGGTTATGTAGTTACCTTCAACAATTCTAATTGTCTGATTAGAAACTTGCAAGACTCAGAAATCATGCTTAAGGGCACTAGGAAAAATAATGTTTACACTATAAACCTACCCCTAGTACCTAAATGCATGTTAACTCAGTTAGAACAATCAAACCTCTGGCATAGGAGACTAGGTCACACTAACCTAAGAATTATTTCAAAAATTACCCAACTTGGCCTAATTAAAGGTATCCCTAAAATTAAAAATCATGAAAACTTAATATGTGAATCATGTAATCAAGGTAAACAAACCAGGTCTAATCACAAACTAATCCAATCTGATCAAACTCAAACCACACTTGAGCTCCTGCACCTTGACCTATTTGACTCACATGGAGCCAAGTCACTAAGCGGAAACCAGTACTGCTTAGTAATAGTTGATGATTACTCAAGGTTTACCTGGGTTAGGTTTCTAAAGACCAAAGATGAAACCCTAAACCTATTTAATGAATTCTGTAAGTTAATTGAAAATCAAAACGATACTAAAATCAAAAGACTTAGAAGTGACCACGGGGAAGAATTTGAAAATCAACGGTTCGAGGAATTTTATAAGATAAATGGGTATATACATGAATTTTCGTGTCCTAGAACCCCCCAGTAAAATGGCATAGTCGAAAGGAAAAATAGAACCCTACAAGAAGCCGCTAGGGCTATGCTCAATGAATTCAACTTAGCTAACCAATATTGGGCAGAAACAATTAGTACGACTTGCTACATCCAAAATAGGGTACTAATTAACAAGTGACACAACAAAACACCCTATGAATTATACTACCATATACTTCCAAATCTACACTACCTAAGGGTCTTTGGATGCAAAGTCCATATCCTAAACACCAAGGACTATCTAGAGAAATTTCAGTCTAAGTTAATCCCAGGCATCTTCCTAGGATATTCAATCATAAGTAGAGCCTATAGGGTTTACAACAAACAAACTAAGAAAATTGAAGAAACAACAAACTTAATATTTGATGAAGAAATCAACACAAAATCTGATAATCCAGACCTAACTTCATCAAATGCTGATCAAGAAGATAATGAACCAACTGTTGAACCCTTAATTGAACCCTTGAATGAACTAAATATTGAACCAACTTCTGAGACAATTGAACCAAATGTTGAACCAAACATTGAACCAAACATTGAACCAAATCAACCAGCCGGACCTGAGGCTGAACCAAGTTCAAGAAAAACCAAGAAACCTAGACTCAGTCACCCAACTGATCAAATTGTGGGAGATCCAACTTTAGGAGTCAGAACTAGGTCTTCCTATAGAAATCTTAGTCAGATAGCCATAATTTCAAAAATTGAACCTAAGACTATAGAGGAAGCCCTACCTGATCCTGATTGGATCATAGCTATGCAAGAAGAGTTAGCTCAATTCGAAAGAAACCAAGTCTGGGAATTAGTACCTAAACCTGAGGGCAAATCCGTCATTGACACTAAGTGGGTCTTTAGGAATAAGTTAAATGATCAAGGAGAAATAGTCAGAAATAAAGTCCGCTTAGTAGCAAAAGGATTCAGTCAAGTAGAAGGGTTAGATTATGACGAAATCTATGCCCCAGTAGCTAGACTTGAATCCATTAGGATGTTATTAGCGTTTGCATCCCATAAAGGATTCAAACTATACCAAATGGATGTAAAGTCAGCCTTTCTAAATGGATTCATTAAGGAAAAAGTCTATGTAGGACAACCCCCTGGTTTTGAGGACTTAGAAAGACCTGACTATGTTTACAAACTTACTAAAGCACTCTATGGACTAAAACAAGCTCCTAGGGCCTGGTATGAACGTCTATCAACCTACCTAACGTCTAAAGAGTTTAAACAAGGTCAAATTGACTCAACCTTATTTATTAAAACCTTAGGAAAAGAAATCTTTATTGCCCAAATCTACGTTGATGATATAATCTTTGGGTCAACCAACTCTAATTTTCTAAAAGAATTCGTGAAAATAATAGAAAATGAGTTTGAAATGAGCTTAGTTGGGGAGCTCAACTTCTTCCTAGGATTACAAATTAAACAAACTAGGGATGGAAACTATGTTCATCAATCCAAATATGCTAAAGAGTTAATAAAGAAATTTAAAATGGATAACTCTAAAAGCATAAGTATCCCCATGGCCACAAATGTAAAAATAGATAGTGACCCTGATGGTAAACCAGTAGACCTTAAACTTTATAGAAGTATGATAGGAAGCCTACTGTACCTTACAGCAAGCAGACCTGATATTATTTTTGCTGTAGAAATGTGTGCTAGATACCAAACCTGTGCTAAGGAAACACACTTAGCAGCCCTGAAAAGAATACTAAGATATGTTAAGGGCACCATAAATGTAGGGATTTGGTATCCTAGGACCTCAACCTTTGACTTGTCAGGATACACGAATTCTGATTACGCTGGTTGTAAATTAGATAGAAAGAGCACAAGTGGAAGTTGCCAACTGTTAGGAAATAGTCTAGTAAGTTGGTGCAGCAGAAAACAACACTGTATAGCTCTATCCATAACTGAAGCTGAGTATGTAGCTTTAGGAGAGTGTGTAGCACAACTCTTATGGATGATGCACACTCTCAAAGACTTCCAGCTTAACTACACTCAAACTCAGGTCTACATTGACAATATTAGCTCAATCAACCTAACTAAAAACCCAATCCAACATTCCAGAACTAAACACATAGAAGTTAAACACCACTTTATAAGAGATCATGTAGCCAGGGGTGAAATAGTCCTTAAGCATATAGACTCTAAATCTAACTTAGCTGACATATTAACAAAACCCCTACCTGAGTCTGAGTTCAGCACACTAAGAAGGCAGTTAGGATTATGCTTAGTAGAATAGGTTTACTCTATTTTTGGTTTCTTTTGATTTGAAAAATTAGCTTTTAAAAATAGTTTTAAAACTATTTTACTGAATTTTAAAATCAATTTTTTTAAACAGTTTTTTTGCAGTTTTCGACTTAGTTTTCTTTTCAAAAACCACCCCCTTCAAAACTAGGGCTTTTTCGCAAATGGACTTAGCCTAGACCCTAACCCTAGAACTGCATGCACCTATAGATTTAGAAGCCAGCATCTCACAAGCACCTTAGGGTACTTTTGATTGATAACCTAGAATGGGTTGAGATGCTTAGGTCTTTGCCTTCATTCAAGATGCTTTAAGTCAGTGCATCTGCAGAAATTGGGGCACTAAATACAACTTAAACAGTAATCAAGTCAAGTGTCAAGTTTAGAAAATCTAACTTGAACAGAACACTTAACTTGGCTAACCCTAGCGAAAACTACTGTTTATAACAGTTAGTAAGTAGCTAATTGGGTTAGACAGGACCCTAAAAGAGATAATTGAAACTGATTTGGTTTAATTCAAATCCTGAATTGGTTCAGTACAGCAAATTATGCAGTTTATTTTTTCTGCTATTATGTAATTTTTTTGCTATATTTCTTTTTGATATATGGCAAAGGGGGAGAGATAGGAAAGGAGAGATTTTAAATTTTTTTAAAATTTTTTTCTAAATCTAAAATTTCAAACTGTATCCTTTATTCAAAAAGTACTTAATTCATTTTCAAAAGTACTAAGTTTTTCTAAGTACGTTAAACTTAAGTTTTCAAAATTTTCTAAGTACGTTAAACTTAAGTTTTTCAAAATTTTCCTAAGTACTTAAACTTAAGTTTTCAAAATTTTCTAAGTACTTTAAACTTAAGTTTTCAAAATTTTCTAAGTACTTCAAACATAAGTTTTCAAAATTTTCCTAGTATTTAAAACTTAAGTTTTCAAATTTTTCTAAGTATTTAAACTTAAGTTTTCAAAAATTTTCCTATAAGTATGAATTTTCCAAAGTGCACAACCAAAATTATGTTGGAAAATATATCTTTAAAGTTTCTGTTGAAAATTGTTCTAATTAAAATTAAATTCATCTTTAGACTTAGAAGTTAGTTTCAAAACCCCACGAACTTTTGAAAAATCTAGGGGGAGATTCCTTCCAGGGGAGGAAACAAAATTTCGTTTAATATGTTCTGATTAACTTAACTTTTTGAACCAGAGTTTCCATAAATCAAAAAGGGAGAGATTGTTGGTGCAGACAACACCCAAGTCGAACCTGTGTTTTGATAAATGGCAAAGGGTTCAAAAGTTAAGTCTTATTTGTTATCTAACATGCTGCATGAGTGTCCAGATTGAAGTCCTAGCAAAGGAATGCTAGGCACCTAGCGAAAGAATGCTAGGCACTGAAACCCTAAGTCCTGGCGAAGGACAGCTGGGCACCTAGCGAAGGGCTGCTAGGATACGAAGACCTAGCAAAGGACTGCTAGGCACCGGGCGAAGGACAACCTGGGATCCAAGACCTAGCGAATGACTGTTAGGCACCTGGCGAAGGACTGCCAGGATCCGTAGACCTGGCAAAGGACTGCTAGGTACCGGGCGAAGGACAGCCTGGTATCCAAGACCTGGCAAAGGACCGCTAGGCAAAAGTCCAACCGGAGGAGCCGGTTGGCAACAGGTAAATTCTCCTGAGAGGAGTAGGTGAGGACGCATTCCCCGTCGAGGGAACAGCAGGCGTCGGTTCGACCTAGGGCTCCATTTTGGGAGACCCAAAGTCAGAACCAAGACAGCTAAGGCTGTATAAAACTAACATATTATTGCTCTATGTTATTTTGGACTAACCCTGGATGCAGGACCGAAGGAACGAGTGTCTGCCGCTCAGAGAGCCTCAAAGGAGTGAGGCAGAAGCTGAGTAGGGCGCCCGGAGTGTCCCGGGGCGCCCCCAAGGTGAATACAAAAAGAAGTGGGGCAAATGTACGCTTCGACAGCTCATGGGCAGGACGCCCCCGTGATCCCGGGCGCCCTCATGCTCCCGGGCGCCCCGGATGGTCCGGGCGCCCCGGATGGTCCGGGCGCCCCGGATGGTCCGGGCGCCCCGAGCTCAAGCTAACGAAGCGGATAAGAGGCAAGCCAGCGAGAAGCCAACGGATAAGAGTCAACCCGGGCGCCCCCAGCGTCCCGGGCGCCCCGTCAAAGTCTGATCCCGAGTTTGAAGGGATCAGAGCTGACTGAGAGGAGCTCGGATCAGATGACACGTGGGGGGGGCGCCCCCAACGTTACGGCGCCCCCAGGGGCTATAAAAAGGCCCTCGACCCCAAGGCTTCAAGACAAGAATTCTTCCAACACAATCACGCTCTTCTACTCCAGCGCTCTGTCCCGGAAACCTCCCGACTCGAGATACGAGCGCCGACGATGTCCCTCTGCTTCGAAAATACGATCTACTCCGGACGTCGGTAACTAAGAGCGGCTTTCTTTTAGTTTACTGTACTAATCTTGTAATCTATTCCTGTAAACTTTTTGCGCATATAGAATTGTCCGTAATAAACGGTCAACGACCGTGGGCCTTGGAGTAGGAGCCGACCGCGACTCCGAACCAAGTAAAATCTTGGTGTTCGCATGTGTTTAACTTTAATTATTTCTGCTGCTAATTCTCTTTTACGAATCCGAACGTTTTACGATATTCACCCCCCTCTATCGTTTCTCTCGATCCAACACTAGGCACACCTAGTGGGACTAGGTGAAGTCCAGATGGATCGGGGAGATCGCATGCTGGCAAAGTAGAAGTCTACCGAGAGACTAGACCTAACTCAAGGGTTAGGCGAATCTGGTTGGGAACCAGGTTAAGTCCGAGCTGGGAGCTAGGAAGTAGAAATTCAGGTGGGTCAAAGGAGTTGACTGGACACTTGGTAGGGGATCCTAGTCTTGTGAAAACAAGTTAGGTTGGACTCAATCAATCGGGTAAATCGATCAGTTGATCGATTAGGGCAGTTTGCGTGAGAGAACAGAAGGGTCCTGAATCGATTGGGTAATCGATTTAGGGTATCGGTAATCGATTGGCTAATCGATTAGGGCAGTTTGCGCGAGAGAACAGAAGGGTTCTGAATCGATTGGGTAATCGATTCAGGACACTCGTAATCGATTACGGTTAGAAAACTAGCCGTTGAACGGCTAGATCTGACGTGGTAATCGATTGGGTAATCGATCCAGAAACCCTAGGCGTCGGGTATAAGGGGTTTCACGCAGGTTTTGAGCTACAACACTTCTCCCCTTCTTCTCCTTCATCAGTGCCATTTCAAGGGAAGCCTTGGAGGATATTGCTGCTGCATTTCCAAGGTTCTAGAGGCAGTCACAAGCTTGAAGATAGTAAGGAAAGCAAAGCTTGAGCTTATCATTGTAAATCTTGTAAGATTTCATTTTGTATTTGCTTAGATTCTTGTTGTATCTTATTGAAAGCTTGTAAGAGGTTTCTCCACCTCAAGAAGGAGATCTTTCATAGTGTATGAGAGAGTGAGGAGAGTGGATCCTTGGATTAGTCACTCGTCCGGGGTGGATACCAAGTAAATCCTTTGTGTTAGCGTTTGCTCGAGTCTTCCGCCGCGACAAATCACCACGGAGCAAATCGGAGCTAATCAGCCCCCCTCTAGCTCGTCTACCGGTCCCAACAAGTGGTATCAGAGCAAGGTTGCTCTTCTTTGGACTCATCGCCAAAAGGGCAAGAGCTAGAGGAAGAAGAAGAAGTTGGAAGAAACTCTAATTTCAAGAAGTCATCATCAAGAGGGTTCAACTTCAAAAATGGAGTTTGGCTACGACACCCGGGCACCTCCACCATTCGTCAAGGCAAATTTCGATCTTTGGAAGTCAAAGATTGAAAATTACTTCATGATGGAGATAGAGCAATGATTTGCTCTAATGGACGGTTTTGAAGCTCCAACAAGCACCAAAGGAAAGCTCCTCAAGAAAAGCAAATGGAATGAGAAGCAAATCAAGAGATACGAGGCCAACGACAAAGTGACCAAGTTATTGGTCAATCTATTGTTAAGCACCATCTTGGATAAAATTGGAGAGTTTCAAGATGTCAAAGAGCTTTGGAGCAAATTGGCAAGGCTTCATGAAGATCCCTCCACTGTACAAATTCAAGACAAATCCAAAGAGGGAGATTCATCGGAGGAAGAAGATTCGGAAGTTGAGAGGTGCTCAACATCCGAAGATGAAGCTCAAGAAGTCTCCACTTCAAGGGTTGAAGAGGAGCAAAATTTGACATTGACGCTGGAACAAGAAGAGGTTTCAACATCATTTTCCAATGTCAATGAAGAGGAAGAAAGTGTCACCCCTACAAGCAAAGGTATAAACATTTCAATTTGTAAAAATAAAGATCATATCATTTGCTTTGAATGTAGGGAAAAAGGGCACTACAAGAGTAAGTGCCCCAAGTTGGTCAAGAAAAAAGTGCAAGTGGCACTCAAGACCAAGGAGAAGACAAATGAGGTCGGCCCCAAAGTAAAGAAGGATAAGAAGCACATTGTGTGCTTCTCATGTAAACAAAAGGGACATTATCGAAATCAATGTCCAAAGGGGAAGGATCCGACCAAGGTAATGAGGAGGAGCTCAAATCAAGGGGGAGCCTCCAAGATTAAGACTAAGGTACCATTAGGTAATGATACTTATTTTCATCATGATAATATGCATGGTAGAAATAATTATTATCATTTTAATGCTATTTATCATGAAAATAGGAGATATGAAAAATCTAAGGAAAAATATAGAGATTTCCATGCTAGGTCTACCACACCTAAGGATAGGGAAGATTTTAGATCATTTAAGGGTAGACCTACCCAAAACAAGGCCAAAAAGAAAAATCACCAAGGCAATATTAGAAAACCGAGCCTTGAGAAGGTAATGATTGAAAATCAAGTTTTGAGGTCAAAACTTGAGACATTAGAAAAATCCCTTAAGAAAATAGAAAAACTATTTAAGGGATCAAAAATTCAAAACCTAGAGTTAGAAAATCATGGACCTTCTAGAAGCAAGAAAGGTTTGAGATACAAACCTAAAATCAAGGATGATGGTCCATCCTATCATAGAGTTCTATATAGATATGGAATTCAATCCAAGTCAAGGAGTCAAGTCAAGGCCACAAGGGAAGCCATCCCTAGAGTTGACCAAGATAAGACTAACATGACTAAGGATTCGGAGAAGCCTAGAAGAGTCATTAGGAAGGTATCAAGAGAAGTTATCCCTAATGAATACTTAGAACACCCAAGGAGCACCAATAGGTTTTGGGTTCCTAAGAGTGTGTTCGCCACACCCTAGATAGGTCTAGGGAGTGTCAACTCAAATTGGAAGGGTAGTTAACCTAACCTTGATGAAGTTGGCACTTTGGGACATTTTCAAGGATTTACTACCCTTGAAAATGAAGGAGTCTATTTGGTTACTCTAGGAAGAGTAAAATTTGTGTCAAACTATATTTTTGGAAGATTGAACTTAATAAAAGTTGGCACAACTAGGTTAGAATCCAAAGATAGGCAAAGTTGGGAGTTTTGGCATTATCTTGGAAATTACCGACAAAGTTAGGATTATCAATGGCTTAGCGATGAGTTATTGATATTTAGATAGGAAATTTAGGTATTTTCTTTTACGCTACTATGCCATGCTTTGTATGTTCTTTCACATGTCATGACATCATGATCCATCATTCATATTTTATTATGAAAATATTACATGTCCTGTTATACATGCATCATCTAGCTATAATTTCTTTTGAAAATCCTCATATGATGCATGTCATAGTCATTATCATGCATTAAGTCAATTTTTATTGAAATTAAGGACATTGGCATTAATTGACATCCTAGGTGGATTATCAAAGTTTATAATGTCTAGATAGAAATACATGAACCCTTAGTTTACGGAGAACATGACTTTCACATCTCACTAAAATCATAAGTTGACTTGTATCTGTTTGGACACACTAGATACAAGTGAGGTGTTAGGAAGATGAACAAAACTCAAGGTGTTGATAAAATGCATTTAATTGAGTTTTTAGATTCATCAAAATTTTAATATAAATGAACTCCAATCATTGGGAAAGCTAATGTACAAGTCATGTGCATTTAGCCCAAGGAACATGGTTGGAAATTATTTTTGAAATCTATTTCAAAACTATCTTGGAAAACCTTGGTGAAGTCTATCTTTTGATAGGTCTCATCATTGATGAATTGGATACAAAATAGAGTGAAACATTGAAATATTTCAATGGTTTCCAATTTTGTGTCAATCTTTAGAAATAAAGGTTTTTTTCATAGAAAACTATTTTTCCATGATAGTATATGTCATAAATAATGTCTACATAAAATTTTAGGATTTTTCGAATTTTGCAGAATTATTTAGGGGTTTCTGAAATTTGGACTGAAATTATTTTCAGAAATCAGAAACTCCCAATCGATCAGGTGATCGATTAGGCTACTTCAATCGATTGGTCAATCAATTGTTAGCCCTATCTACGAGCACAGAAGCTCGCGTAATCGATCCGTTGATCGATTCAAGGTAGCTGTAATCGATCGGGTGATCGATTAATGCATGTCTTAATCGATTGGTTCCCAATGCCAATCGATTGGTGAGACTGAAACTGTCTATTTTCAGTCTAATAACCTAATTTTGAGTAACCTACCAATCCCTAGCTCCTTGGAATACTTTTATAAGTATATTTGGGTAACTTTCAGTATGAAATCAAAAAGGGAGATGATTTGGTGAAAACTATAGGGTTAAGGAGAGATTTTGATTCAAGTTTTGATTCTCAAAATCTCAAAAACCTAAAGTTGAGATTTCCTAAAGTTTTAGGAACTCCCAAAATCATTGTTGGTGCAATGTTAGAGGTTTAGAGCATATTTTGAGGGGGAGGTCTTCCTTAAAAGCATGAGTTTAAATTTTTATTTTTGGGATAAGTGAAAGAATAATGATTGGAAATCTTCATTATGATGAATGCTCAAGGATGAGCATGGGTTCAAATGGAAGGTATGAGACTTTCATTAGGCATGCCTTTGACCACATAGACTCTCGGGGAGTGTTTTTGATGTGTGTCAAAGGGGGAGAGATTGAAAGGCTAATAGGGATTAGTCTTTCTCAAACATATTGTCAAACATCAAAAAGGGAGAGATTGTTGGTGCAATCTTAATCTTGGTTTGGCCTAGTTTGACTAGGCTCGGGTGAGCTTAGGTCTAGTAAGCTTGGTAAGCTTAAAGTTGGATGTTTCGATGTTTGATAATGATGTTTGAATGTCATATGATGTTTGAATATTGTATGATGTCAAGTGGGTCATGGTTGACTGGAGGCTTGACGAAAAACACCTAGTGGGACTAGGTGAAGTTCAGGTGGATCGGGGAGATCGCACGCTGGCATGAGAAAAGACCTAGTGGGACTAGGCACACCTAGTGGGACTAGGTGAAGTCCAGGTGGATCGGGGAGATCGCACGCTGGCATGGGAAAAGACCTAGTGGGACTAGGCACACCTAGTGGGACTAGGTGAAGTCCAGGTGAATCGAGGAGATCGCACGCTGGCATCGGAAAAGACCTAGTGGGACTAGGTGAAGTCCAAGTGGATCGGGGAGATCGTACGCTGGCATGGGAAAAGGCCTAGTGGGACTAGGTGAAGTCCAGATGGATCGGAGAGATCGCATGCTGGCAAGGTGGAAGTCTACCGAGAGACTAGACCTAACTCAAGGGTTAGGCGAATCTGGTTGGGAACCAGGTTAAGTCCGAGCTGGGAGCTAGGCAGTAGAAATTCAGGTGGGTCAAAGGGGTTGACCGGACACTTGGTAGGGGATCCTAGACTTGTGAAAACAAGTTAGGTTGGACTCAATCGATTGGTTAATCGATTGGGTAAATCGATCAGTTGATCGATTAGGGCAGTTTGCGCGAGAGAACAGAAGGGTCCTGAATAGATTGGGTAATCAATTCAGGGTATCGGTAATCGATTAGGGCAGTTTGTGCAAGAGAACATAAGGGTTCTGAATCAATTGGGTAATCGATTCAGGACACTCGTAATCGATTGACTAATCGATTACGGTTCGAAAACTAGCCGTTGAACGGCTAGATCTGACGTGGTAATCGATTGGGTAATCGATCCAGAAACCCTAAGCGTCGGGTATAAGGGTTTTCACGCAGGTTTTGAGCCACAACACTTCTCCCCTTCTTCTCCTTCATCAGTGCCATTTCAAGGGAAGCCTTGGAGGATATTGCTGCTGCATTTCCAAGGTTCTAGAGGCAATCACAAGCTTAAACATAGCAAGGAAAGCAAAGCTTGATCTTATCATTGTAAATCTTGTAAGATTTCTTTTTGTATTTGCTTAGATTCTTGTTGTATCTTATTGAAAGCTTGTAAGAGGTTTCTCCACCTCAAGAAGAAGATCTTTCATAGTGTATGAGAGAGTGAGGAGAGTGGATCCTTGGATTAGTCACCCGTCCGGGGTGGATACCAAGTAAATCCTTTGTATTAGCGTTTTCTCGAGTCTTCCGTCCCGACAAATCACCACTGAGCAAATCGGAGCTAATCACCCCCCTCTAGCTTGTCTACCGGTCCCAACACTTAGGTGCCATGGACTGAACGTTCTGAAGGCTTGAAAGAGAGCTCGCGCATGAGAAAGTTCTCGGCCCAAGAAATGTGCTCAAGACCTTGAGCAAGAAAGAAACTTGCCGCAGACAAGGAGGAGCTCGCAAGACACCTTCTCAGGATCGCACGCACACAGAAGCTCACGCGCAAGAAGAACTCACGCACAGAAGGAGACGGGTTTTTGGCACTGAGGGGTTTCTGCAATGAGGAGTTTCGGCGCTTAGGGCATGGGAAGATGAGAGGTTTTGGGAGAGTTAATAGGTTGGTGGATCGATCCACCAACCGAAATTTAATGTGATCGAACAGATCACTGTTCGATCTGGAAGCGCCCAGACCGATCAGGCCTCGGCCTGATCGGACTAGCCTGGTCCTGATCGGTCCGGGTGACCGATTAGGCAGACTCCTGATCGATCGGCTGATCGATCAGGAAGCGATCAGTAGGTTTGGGGGTTTTTCCGTGAGCCCCCTGATCGGTTTGTGGATCGATCACCACAGGGTGCCAGATCGGTCCGGGGACCGATCCAGGCCAACACAGTGAGTTTGGTCAATTTTCGTGAAGGGTTCTGTGACCTCTCTGATCGGTCTGTGGACCGATCACCACAGGAGGGGTCCAGATCGGTCCGGGGACCGATTAGTCATACGCTTGATCGGTCCAGTGACCGATCAGGCTTCCTGGTAATTCCTGATACGATCTGAAACTCTCAGTTTCAGATTTCCAGACGATTTGGGATAAGATCTGATACAGATTATCGATCTTTAAAGTGATCCCTTGACTAAAATTGGTCCCTAAACAAGGATCAAAGGTCCTTATGGGTGTAACAATCACTTTGCTCCACTCAATTGGAGTCAAACTCAATCAACAAACATCCACTCAATTTCAAACAAGTTTGTATCAAATTCAAGTTTCCAATCAAGTTTCCTTGATTGGAATGTCCAAGTATGATCATGGAGCCAAATACACATGTGTTATGCATTGATTTTTCCCATACTTAGTCACCGAAGTGATTTTTATCTCGTCAACCAAATTTCTCAAGGGATGCAATGACATTTCGAGAAATTTAGTTGATCCTAACATCTCACCCCATTTCTAGCAAACAAAAATGTTTTGGTAAGCCTTATAGTTTGTGTGAGATGTCCCCAAGTTACCCAATTGTTTCCCAACAATTCGAAATGATCATCAAGGGTTTTGAATGCATTTTGATGTTTATGAAGCGCGACACATTCCCAACTCCCTTCTTACGAAAGTAAACTCATTTTCGGGGAGTGGTTTAGTGAAAATGTCTGCTAGATTTGATTTGGACTCTACATATGAGAGTATAACATCTCCTCTAGCAACATGATCTCTAATGAAGTGGTGACGCACTTCAATATGTTTGGTCCTAGAGTGATGGACTGGATTCTTAGTTAGGTTAATTGTGCTAATGTTGTCACACAACACTTGCACACCCTTGTAGCTTAATCCATAGTCCTCTAGAGTATGAATCATCCACAACAGTTGCGATATGCTCTCTCCCATAGCAATATATTCTGCCTCGGTCGTGGAGAGAGCAACACAATGTTGCTTCCGACTTGACCAACTAACTAAAGCTGATCCTAAAAATTAGCAACCCCCACTAGTGCTTTTCCGATCCAACTTACATCTAGCGTAGTCGGAATCGGTATAGCCGATTAGGTCAAATGATTCGGTACGGGGTACCATAGACCAACACTAATTGTGCCCTTAAGATATCTCAAAATTCTCTTAACGGCAATCAAGTGAGATTCCTTGGCACAAACTTGATATCTAGCGCACATACCCACAGCAAAGAGTATATCAGGTCGACTAGCTGTGAAGTATAGCAGACTCCGTATCATGCTTCGATATTGAGTCAAATCAACAGGTTTACCACTCTCATCATTGTCTAATCTTGTGTTTGTAGCCATGGGAGTGGTTACCTCTTTTGAATCACTCATGTTGAATTTTTGAAGCATCTCTTGAGTATATTTCAATTGGTGCACATGGATCCCATCCCGGGTTTGTTTGATTTCAAGTCTAAGGAAGAAAGTCAACTCTCCCACTAGACTCATCTCAAATTCACTTTCCATGTGTCCAATGAACTCATTTAAATAACCCTTGTTGTTTGAGCCACAAATAATGTCATCGACATATACTTGGGCTATGCAATCATGACAATGTATGAAAATGTAAAATCATGACAATGTATGAAAATGGTTATAATGAAATGATATAAATTTCATGCAATCACATGCTATGAAATGTCATGAATACATGAAATATTATTATCATGAAATGTTATGTGAATAATATTTATAAAATATTATGTAAATAATGTTATGAATTCAGGAAAAATATTAGAAAATATTATGAATTCATAAACATGAAATATTATGAAAATTCATGATGGGCTTGGCTTAAAGGGCTTTGATATGGATTAGTGCAAAAGGTGATATAAAAAGGAGGGAGCAAGGATTGAACCTTGGACCTCCTAGTTGCACTCTCCATGTCTTAACCACTACACCAAGCATTGTTTCTTGTTGAGAGAATAAGAAACATGCTTGTTAAGTGTGTAAGAGTGAAGAGACATGTCTTTTCATGAGAGAAGTATAAATAATGGAGTTGGAATAACTTCCTCTTTTTTTATCTTCTTCCTCACTCTCCAAAACCGAAACCTCCTTCATCTTCTTCCCTTGTCCATTTTCGAAAACCTCATCCAAGGGTTCTAACCCTAGGGCAATTGCAAGGAGGGAAGCCAAGTGTTATTTCTCTCTACCAAGACCAAGGAATACTAGAGAGAAGATTTGGAAGAAAAGGATCTTCGTATACCCTCCAAGTGTAGGGTACCCTACGATTTAAAGAAGGTTAAATTCCAGCGCTAGGATGTAAGTGTCCTCTCGCCTGTGGCATAATTGCTATTGAATGTATGCTTGGTTAATTCTTTGGAAAAAAAATCACAAGGACTTCCTTAAGGAAGTTTCGGCCACTCCTTGTATGGGGTCCAAGAGAAGGGTTTTGATCAAACTTTGATGCATGCTAGTAACCCTAGGGACTTTATATACATATGTGTTGTTTCCAAATATTTTTGGAAGGCCAAAAGTTAGGGTTTGGTACCCTACAAAGTTTCGGCCACCACCCACTTATGAGCTTTGGTTGCTTCTTGATGCATGAGGATATCCCTAGGAACTTAGGGTATGAATTTATGTTATTTTTCCATCATGTGTGATGACAAGAATTAGGGTTTTAGTGCCCTACAACTTTCGGCCAAAGAAGGAAAGTTAGGGTTTTGTGTGGCTTGCTATCCTATTATGTTCCCATGATTAGAATGGTAGATGAAATGTTGTATATATATGTGTGTTGTTTTGTGAATGATGACTTGTCCAAAAACCCTAGAAACCCCACCTTATCATTCGGCCACCCCTTGTAAATTAGGGTTAGTGGATGCTAATCCCAATATGAGATATAAACCATGTTTCAATTGTTGACATGAAAGGACTTGAGGTGGTTGTAGAAATGCTTGAATGAATGCTTGCTTGGAAAACCAAATCCCCTTACTTGTATGTTTCGGCCAACCCTAGTTCTAGGGTTGGGAAGTACCTAATGAGACCATGAAGCATGCTACTACATATGTGATGTGTGTATAAATTATATGATCTATCTTGTTAGGTATAAAAGCATGCCTTATAGCCCATGGGGCACCTTGATGATATGAACATGATGTGTTTGATAATATGCCTAAAAAGGGTTACTCTATTAAAACTGGGATCAAGAGCACCCGAATGTGTGGTGTGTCCCTAGGGGATCAAGAGCACCCGAATGTGTGGTGTGTCCCTTTGAGAAGAGATTAAGAGTACCTTTAGGCATATACATATATGAGTAATTGCATGATAAATTACTTTACTTTGAAAGTTGTGTACCCGACTCGGAAGGGGGTCGTTAAACAAATCCAATATGCATGTTAAGGTCATGGCATTGGTAGGACGGAAGGGTCCTGCTCTAATTAGATTGGTGGCTCGCTACCCCAATTTATTAGGGAACGCGCATGATGTGGTACTACAACTGGGCCCTGGATGATGATATGATATTTTGAAGTACTTACCATTATGGAACCTTTTGAAAAGCATACTTTTCTCATCATGTGATAATCTTGTTCCGTAGAGTACTTAGAGATAAATTGATGTGATGTTTATGATGCTTTATAAGATGCTTATGATGCTTAATCTTGTTCTATCTTGATTACTGAGTACATGATATGATGTATCGATATGGATTTTGCGAGTAGGCCCGGATTCTTACTAAGCATGTTTTGCTTACTAGTTCATGTTGTTTTCTTATGCTGCAGATAGCGGTAAGAAATACTTGAATTAAAGGAAGAGGCAGAGGGAAGGCTAGAGGATGTGTGTGGTGATGGCTCGGGAAAGGATGAAAGATTCTATCTACCTTAGTTTGTCTAGAATCTAACTGCTTCCGATAAAAGATTGAAATTGTATTACTATACTCTGAATATATGATGATTGTGACTACTCTACTGTTAGAGATATGGAACCTAAGTCATGTTAGATAATACTATTATCAATGTCTAATTCCTATAGTATGCATGCTCAGTAAAATGCTAGATGTTTACTATTTTCGGTTGCTTATGAATGCTTCTTTTGTATATGCTTCTTTTGCATGTATCTAAGACTAGATAACTCTTGCTATATTCTTACTTGAGATTTCATGCTATAGTGTGTTAAATGATTTTCATATTAGGTTGTAAATGCATGTAGATATAAAAGAAATGAAAAACCTTGCTTGGTAAATTAGTTTTCAATAAGCATGCTTATTACTAGTTCATGTATTGTAACTGTTCTGTTTGGATATACATGTGTAACATGATTGGATGATATGAATGTATGGACCCGTAACCCCACCTTTAGGGTAGATATAAGGTCGGGCGTTACAAGTTGGTATCAGAGCAGATTTCCCCTCCATCACACACACATCAGGCTTCCTCCTGCCGCTTCCAAGTAAGAAATCCTAAACTCGCTTATTTATTTCATGTACAGTACAACTATAGAGATGAATTATGCTTGCATAATATGGAGATGATTAATACTTGCCTAACAAAGTGGTGTTAAGTCTTATATCTATCTATTTACTGTTAATAGATATGACTAGAGGGCGTAGTACTAGGGGTAACGAGACAGCACCCCCACCTGATCTGATGCAGGTGATCACTGAGCTGCAGCGTCAGGTCACTGAGCAGCAGCAGATGATAACCACTCTGATGACCCAGCAGATTAACACTGCCACCCCTGCAGGAAGTCAGAACGCCGTAACCACTGAGCCTCCGACTGCACAGGCGCCCTCGGACACTACGGCCAGAGCAGTCCGACAGGAAGCCTATTTGATACAGTGGCAGCGACTGAAGCCGGATAAGTTCTCCGGTGCCTGCGAGCCGTGGGATGCCCAGTCCTGGCTCAAAACAGTGGAAAGCACTGTAGAACTTCTTGACTGGCCGGAATACGAGAAGGTCAAGTGTGTCTCGTTTTGCCTCTCCGGCGATGCTCGGATGTGGTGGGAACGGGTGAAGGCCAGAAGATCGGTGGATCAAATGAAATGGAAGGATTTCGAGGTTGAATTTCTAGAAGAGTTCTTTCATATGAGGGTGACCAACAGACATTTCGATGAGTTCACCGAATTTCGACAGGGGAATCTCTCTGTCAACGAGGCCGTCCAGAAATTTAACCGACTGGCACGATTGTGTCCTGAGCTGGTCAGTACTGAAAGGGAAAGGGTCAGATTAATGCTAAGAATGCTTAGGCCTGACATTGCTCTGAGTGTAGCCGGTGGCGTTCATAGGCCACAGACTGCAGAGGAGCTAGTCAGCGGCGCCCTGAATGCTGAGCACTATCTGAAGAATATCAGCCAGCAGAAGCAGGCCCCAGCCAGTACACAGAATCAGAGTCAGTCAGGAAATCAAAAGACTCAGAACACCAATCCCCACTGGAAGAAGAACCACAATGGGAAAAGGAAGCCATGGAACAAGTCTACTGGTGATTCGAAAGGCAAGAAGCCTAAGCACCCTCCTTGTGCCACCTGTGGGAAGATGCACCTTGGGGCATGCTATTGGGATGCCAAGAGATGTTATACTTGCGGGAAGGAAGGACACTTTGCCAGAGAGTGTCCTACTGCCGCTAAGGCACCTCAGCAGCAGTATATTCAGCACAAAGGTGCTCCTCCCCAGCTTCACCATATGCAGGCTGCGATTGATGGTACTCCTATTTATCAGGGGCTATTAGAAGCCCCGCCTGCTACAACAGACGCCCGGGTTTTCTCGCTTACAAAGGAAGACGTGGCGACTGCCTCTACCGTTGTCACAGGTCAGATAATTATTTACAGTCATCCTGCTACTGCATTATTTGACACTGGAGCAACGCATTCCTTTATTTCTATGCTATATACCACGAGATATGAGATGCCACTGCAAGAACTAGATTGCAAGTTTCTGACTACATTGCCCTCGGGAGAGGTGATGCCCTCTACCCAAATGCTACGTGCCGCACCAATCAGAATTGCAGATAGGGAACTCTACTGCGATCTGATAGTGCTTGCTATGTCAGATTATGACGTAATATTGGGCATGGATTTCTTGAATAAATACGGCGCTTCTATTGAGTGCCGTAAACGAAGGGTTATCTTCCGACCCGAGACGGGAATTCTCTTTGAATTTATCGGAGAGCCGAAGAAGAAGACTGGCAAATTCTTATCGGCTCTGAAAGCAAGGAAAATGTTAGAGAATGGATGTTCTGGATTTCTAGCTCATGTGGTTGATACTCGTCCTACAGCGGACCCGAAGCTAGAAGACGTCAAAGTTGTATGCAACTATCCAGAGGTATTTCCGGACGACTTACCAGGGTTAGCACCTGAAAGAGAGGTTGAATTTGCTATTGATTTAATTCCTGGTACTAACCCCATCTCGAAAGCACCATACCGAATGGCGCCGGCTGAATTGAAAGTACTGCAAGGACAGCTACAAGAGCTACTCGACAAGGGACTTATCCGCCCTAGTCATTCCCCCTGGGGAGCTCCCGTACTGTTCGTCAAAAAGAAGGACGGGTCGATGCGTATGTGTATCGACTATCGGGCATTAAACAACGTGACCATAAAGAACAGGTACCCTCTACCCAGGATAGATGACCTGTTCGATCAGTTGAAGGGAGCTACAGTTTTCTCTAAGATCGATCTGAGGTCTGGTTATCACCAAGTCCGGGTGAAAAATGAGGATATACCCAAAACTGCTTTCCGGACGAGATACGGACATTATGAGTTCGTAGTGATGCCGTTTGGAGTCACTAATGCTCCGGCAATATTCATGGACCTTATGAATCGGATTTTCTCGGCATTTCTCGACAGATTTGTGATCGTCTTCATTGACGACATCCTTATTTATTCAAGGACTTCCGAAGAGCATGCAGAGCACCTGAGTATAGTATTATAGATTCTTCAGAAGGAACAACTGTATGCTAAATTCTCGAAATGTGAGTTCTGGCTGAACCAAGTATCATTCTTGGGACATATCATCTCCAAGGACGGAGTGATGGTCGACCCAATCAAAATTGAGGCCGTAAGTAACTGGTCCAGACCCAAGAATGCAAGCGAGGTCAGAAGCTTTCTGGGGCTAGCAGGCTATTACAGAAAATTCGTAGAGAATTTCTCTCGGATTGCAGCCCCTATGACAGCTCTTACAAAGAAAGATAAGAAATATACCTGGACTGAGGAATGTGAGAAGAGTTTCTCTGAACTGAAAAGGAGGCTGACTAGCGCTCCTATATTGACTCTTCCTGAAAGTGATACGGGTTTCGATATGTACAGCGACGCATCCAAACTGGACTCGGAGCTGTACTTATGCAAAATGGAAGGTATTGCCTATGCCTCTAGACAATTAAAGGACCATGAAAAGAATTACCCTACCCATGATTTGGAATTAGCAGCGGTGGTCTTTGCGCTGAAAATATGGAGGCTTATTTATATGGCACTCAGTGCAAGGTCTTTACTGACCACAAAGTCTGCGGTATTTCTTCACCCAGAAAGACCTGAATATGCGACAACGCCGATGGCTCGNTCCCTAGAATGGATATCAGATTTCTAAGTAAGAAGACAAGTTTATACCTAGAGATGTAGTAGTGATTTCTTGTTCCTTTATGCATTATTAGATGGCAAGAAGAGGCCGAGCTCCTAATGCTAATAACAGAACTCCAGTTCAAGATAACAGTGAGCCTGGCACAGAACAGCCAAACCTGATGGCAGTCATTGCTCAAATGCAAGCTCAGATTACAGAACAACAGAAGACCATCGCCACACTGATGGCGAATCAGCACCCAGTGCCCCCTACACCACCCACAGCAGGAGTGGGAACTCCAGTGGTGGCTGAAGTTCCACCAGTCACACAGGAGACCCCTGCCGTGAACCGAAGACAAGAAGCATACCTCGTCCAGTGGCAGAGGCTGAAACCCGAAAGCTTCTCAGGCACGACTGAGCCCTGGGATGCCCAGGCTTGGTTCAAGACTTTAGAGAGCACGATGGAGCTTCTTGACTGGCCAGAAGTCGAGAAGGTCAAATGTGCCTCCTTCTGCCTAACTGGAGATGCTCGTATGTGGTGGGAGCGAGTCAAGAGTAAGAGGATAGTCAACTAGATGAGCTGGGCAGATTTCGAGCAAGAGTTCTATGAGGAGTTCTTCCACATGCGGGTTACCAACAAGCACTACGAGGACTTCATGGAGTTCAGGCAGGGTAGCCTACCAGTGGGAGAAGCAGTCGCGAAATTCAACAGACTAGCTTGCCTCTGCCCAGAGCTAGTCAGCACAGAGAAGGAGCGAGTCAGACTGATACTCCGCATGCTGAACCCTGAGATAGCACTCAACGTGAACAGCGGGACGCACCGACCCCAGACCAGCGAGGAGTTGGTCAATAGTGCTCTAATCTCAGAGCACTACCTGAATAGCATCAAGGCACAGCGAGCACAGCAGAAGCCAGTCCTGATTGAGAACAAGACAATAGGAGGCCAGAAGCCTCAGCCAAATAGCCAGAACTGGAAGAACAAGAACCACAAAAGGAAGCAGTGGCCTGGCAGCCAAAAAGGAAAACCAGAGAATAAGCAAGCTAGGTATCCACCTTGTCCTAAGTGTGGGAGGAACCATCCAGGAGCATGCCTTTTGGGTGTAACTGGATGCTATTCATGTGGACAAGAGGGACACAGATCCAAAGACTGCCCAAACAAGTTTAAGGTACTTCCTCAGCAGTCCGTACAGTATGGAGGCCAGCCTCAGTTACATTACATGCCTACTATACTGGAGGGACCTCAGATCAGTCAAGGAGGGTTGGAAGCAGCACCAGTTCCAACCAATGCCAGAGTCTTTGCCCTCACGAAGGAAGAAGCTGCCAGCGCCTCCACGGTCGTAACAGGTCAAATAGTTCTTTTACAGCATTTAGCTACTACACTGTTTGACACTGGGGCGACCCATTCTTTCGTATCAGTACCTTTTGCTAGTAAGTTACAGGTGCCTGCAGAGAGTTGGGAGTCCAGATTCCTGACAACTCTCCCTTCAGGGGAAATCATGGAATCCACCCAGCGGCTCCGGGCTATGCCAATCAAGATTTCGGACCGAGAGCTATATGTCGATCTGATAGTCCTTGCGATGCAGGACTTCGACATCATACTGGGCATGGATTTCCTCAGTAAGTACAGCGCTTCAGTGGACTGCCGTAGAAGGAAGGTGGTTTTCAGCCCAGAAGGAGAACCACCATTCGAGTTTCAAGGAGCCCCAAGGAGGAAGACTCAGAAATTTCTCTCAGCCTTGGCAGCCCACCAGATGCTAGAGCAAGGGTGTGCTGGTTTTCTTGCACACATAGTGGACTCAGAAGCAAAGAAAGAACTCAAGCAGGAGGATGTACGGGTAGTCTGCGAATATCCAGAAGTGTTCCCAGAAGAATTACCTGGACTACCTCCCAACAGAGAAGTGGAATTCGAGATCGAGCTAGTGCCCGGTACCGGTCCGGTCTCGAAGGCCCCATATCGTATGTCTCCAGCAGAGTTGAAGGAATTACAAGAGCAACTCCAGGAGCTACTAGACAAGGGCTTCATTCGCCCGAGTCATTCACCCTGGGGAGCTCCTGTACTTTTCGTGAAGAAGAAGGATGGGTCTATGCGTCTGTGCATAGACTACAGAGCTCTGAACAAGGTAACCATCAAGAACAAGTACCCCCTTCCTAGAATAGATGATTTATTTGATCAACTAAAAGGGGCTAGGGTGTTCTCGAAGATAGATCTACGTTCTGGGTATCATCAGCTGAAGGTTAAAGAAAGTGACATCCCCAGGACGGCCTTCAGGACAAGATACGGCCACTATGAATTTGTAGTAATGCCTTTTGGAGTAACCAATGCCCCAGCAGTCTTCATGGAGCTGATGAACCACATCTTCAGGGAGTATCTCGATAAATTCGTCATTGTATTTATTGATGATATTCTCATATACTCACAAACTCCAGAGGACCATGCTACACACTTGAGGATAGTGCTGCAGATCCTTCAGCAGGAGAAGCTCTATGCAAAATTCTCAAAGTGTGAGTTTTGGCTAGATCAGGTGACCTTCCTAGGTCACATTGTATCCAAAGAAGGCATTCAAGTTGATCCAGCCAAGATAGAAGCAGTCAGCAACTGGTGTAGACCCAAGAATGCCAGTGAGATCAGAAGCTTCTTAGGCCTGGCAGGATATTACAGAAAATTTGTGGAGGACTTTTCCAGAATAGCCTCTCCACTCACAGCCTTGACCAGAAAGAACAAGAAGTTTGAATGGTCAGATAAATGCGAGCACAGTTTTCTAGAGCTGAAGAAGAGACTGACCAGTGCTCCCATCTTGACTGTTCCAGAGAGTGACAAGGCCTTTGACATCTACAGTGATGCATCCAAGATGGGCCTTGGAGCTGTCCTCATGCAAGACGGTAAAGTAATAGCATACGCCTCCAGACAGCTCAAGGACTATGAGAAGAATTACCCTACCCACGACCTTGAGCTAGCAGCTGTGGTTTTCGCACTAAAACTCTGGAGACACTACCTGTATGGAGTGCAGTGCAGAATCTTCACAGACCATCAAAGTTTGAAGTACTTCTTCACTCAGAAGGACCTGAATATGAGGCAGCGCAGGTGGCTAGAGTTGGTCAAAGATTATGACTGTGAAATCCTCTACCACCCAGGTAAAGCTAATAAAGTGGCCGATGCACTGAGCAGGAAATCCTGCGCAGCACTGATGTCCCTATCATCACTGTCTCTACCACTTCAGAAAGAAATAAAGGATTTTGGAGTCGAAGTAATAATTGGGCAACTTTCTGCATTGACTCTAGAGTCAACCCTGCTTGTGGATATACAAAGAAAGCAAAGTCAAGACCCAGAAATCCAGAAGATCAAGCAGGGGATCCAAGAGGCAGAAAATTCAGAGTTTCGAGTATCAGATAGTGGCATACTCTATCTTGGAGACCGCCTTTGCGTCCCCAATGATGAGGAACTAAGGAAGAATATTCTAGAAGAGGCCCACAGTACCCCATACTCTATGCATCCTGGTTCTACCAAGATGTATCAAGATTTAAAGAAAGGATTCTGGTGGTCTGGACTCAAGCGAGACGTGGCCAGATATATCAGTACCTGCTTGACCTGCCAGAGAGTCAAAGCAGAACACCAGAGACCAGGAGGAGTTCTGCAGCCTCTTCCCATTCCAGAGTGGAAGTGGGAAGAGATATCCATGGATTTTATCACAGGTCTCCCAAGGACCACCCATGGACACGATGCAATTTGGGTGATAGTGGACAGATTGACCAAGTCTGCCCACTTCCTAGCCATCAAGTTATCGCATTCGGTAGAGCAGTTAGCACAGCTGTACGTGAAAGAAGTAATCAGGCTTCACGGAGTTCCGAAGTCGATCGTTTCTGACAGAGATGGGCGGTTCACCTCCCATTTTTGGAGGTGTGTTCAGGACGCCCTAGGCACCAGACTTCAGTTCAGCACAGCTTTCCATCCCCAGACAGATGGACAAACAGAGAGAGTAAATCAGATTTTAGAAGACATGCTCAGGGCTTGTGCATTGGACTTTAAAGGTAGTTGGTGCAAATTTCTGTGCTTAGCCGAGTTTGCCTACAACAATAGCTATCAGGCCACCATCAGGATGGCACCTTATGAGGCATTATATGGCAGGAAATGTAGATCACCCATATGTTGGCAAGAAGCGGGTGAGAAGAAAGAGATGGAGTCAGGACTAGGCAGTCAGACTGAGCTTATAGATGAGACCGCTCAGGCTATCCAGACGATCCGCCAGAGGATTGAGACTGCCCAGAGTAGACAGAAAAGTTATGCTGACACACGCCGTAGGCCACTTGAATTTCAAGTTGGAGATTCAGTATTTCTCAAGGTCGCTCCCATGAAGGGAGTGGTGAGATTTGGCAAGAAGGGCAAGCTAAGTCCTCGCTACATAGGACCCTACAAGATCATAAAGAGGGTTGGTAAGGTAGCATATGAGCTGGACCTACCAGAGGATATGTCAGCTATCCACAGTACCTTTCATGTCTCTATGCTAAAGAAGTGTATTCACGACCCTAGCCAAGTGATTCAGCCTCAGTCAGTACAGATCCAAGAAGATCTTAGTTATGAGAGCAGACCGACACAGATAGTGGACAAGGCAGTTAAAAGATTAAGAAACAAAGAAGTGCCACTAGTGAAGGTCATCTGGCAGAATCAAAAGCATGAAGAGGCTACTTGGGAACGTGAGGACAGCATGAGAGAGAGATATCCAGAATTATTCTAAGTTCGAGGACGAACTTTTCATAAGGTATGGGGGATTGTAACGCCCCAAAATTCCCATTTTTAGTTCTTAAAGTCCTTAGAATTATTTAAAAATGGTTTAGAAATATTCTAGATATTTTTAGGGATTTTTAGAATATTTTTATGGAATTTTCCGAGTTCGTTTAGTATATATAAAAAAAAAGGAAAAACGTTTAAGGGCAGCCGGGGGTTCGAACCCGCGACCAGCAGGAGACCAGGCAAGCGCGCGACTAGCCAGGCTAGGGTATCAAGCACAGCAAAGGGTGGAGAGATATATATTTAAGGTGTGGTTAGGTCAATCCGCCCCATAAGTATAAATAGATAAGTTAAGAGAGGAAATTAGAATTTTGGGTTTTTCTTCCTCACCCTAGCCGCGCGAAGCAGCCTCTCCCTCTCACGCACACACGCCCAAGCCCTTCTTCTCTCTTCCAAGGGGCGCCGGCCAAGGAGGGATCAAGAAAGCGGAGCGTTGTATTCGTCTCGACGAGGAGAACGCGTAGGCGCGAAGAATTCTCCGAGATCTCAAGTTTCTCCCGAGTCCTAGACGTCAATCTTGGTTGTAAGTCCAAGATATCAATGTAAGTACTGCTCACCTGCAGTAAGAGGCGGTTTTTCCGCAAGAATTTCCTTAAAAGTTTTTAAAAAGATATTTCCTTTTTGTTTGAGTTTTTGCATGTGATCTTAGTTCATTATATGCTTATATATGTTGATTAAGTACCCTATGTGAGTTAGGGTCCAAGAAAAGCTATGAGAAAAGAAAAGAGAAGATAAAGATAAGAAAAGAAAAGGCCAAGGCCTTAAGAAATCCCCAAAAGTCAAGACTTAGGGATTTTAGCACGCAAGGTGCTCGAGAAAATGCCAAGGCATTTACAGATAAGAAAGAAAAGAAAGAAAAGCTATTTTATTTTCTAAGGCCAGTACCCGGCGTCCAAGGGCGTCGTTAAAGAAATCCAGGTGTCCAATTCCAAGGTCTTGGCCCTGGTAGACCAAGGTCTGCTCTATTAGGATTGGTGGCTCGCTACCCCAACCTTTTAGGGAACGCGCATCAGATGGTACTTACGTCTTCAGTGGATCCAAGTGATTATTATTTTCAAGTATATGCTTTAGCAAAGTTTCTAAAGTTTAAAGAGTTTTCAAAAAGTTAAAGAATAGCTAAAGTTTCAAGTTGAGCCAAGAAAAGCAAGTTGAGATTTATTAATGCTTGAGTATGCATGTTTTGAGTTATACATGTTCTTAGTTTTCTTTCAAGCATATAAGTATCTCATATGATTTTCATATTGTTCAAGAAGCATGTTTGCACATTTCGAGATTTTGTGAGCTAGATAGTACTTACTAAGCTTTTTGCTTACTAGTTGCATTTCCTCTTACTGTAGATAAAGGTAAAGGCAAGCAATTCTGAAGGAAGGCGACGAGGCGGTGCTGAGTAAAGTGTGTGTGGTGGCTGATTTTGGAGAGATCTTTGAGACGAGACAACTTAGTTATTTGAATTACAATGTTATAGTTTATTCAAATTTCAAGTTCTAGCTTTATGGAGTTTAGCAAACATTTAAGCTTTGAATAGTTTTACATGCTCAATTTCTTAGGGTGAAGATTTCATGTTATTTCATTTAGCATATATATCCTTATGATGGCATTAGATGAGTAGAAGTGTGAGTAGTTGGAAATATTGATACTTTGTTAGAAATATAGATGCATGTGCCAAGATAGTATTAATTTCTCTTTGAATCAAGTTTTATTGCTTAAATATTAGCAAGGTTATAGAACATGTATTTGGTGTTATGAATGCATAGGAGTCAAGATTGGTACACACTCTATTGTTAAAGTTCATATAACCTTGAATAGCTTATTTCCTTCCGCAAAAGTCCTAATTACAAGTTTATGGATTCATTTTGATTGGCTAAATTGATTGGAAAACTGGCCTAGAGTATAGAAATGGTGTCATGATTCTATTTGGCTCGAAAGTATAGGTTTGGTGGAGTTTTGAAGCAAGTGCCGAAATCTAAAAATTCTGTTTTCAGGCCTATCAGTTGACTGATACAATATCAGTCGACTGATACCCGAAAGTGGAGTTGGGCGAGGCAAGTTTCAATAAGTTTCATCTTAGGAGTTTTTGAGGAAGAAAGTGTGACATGGTATCATGCATGACTATTAGAGTTAGTATATCATAGATAGATTTAAATTGAGAAGAAAAAAAAGATTTCCGCATTCTTTAGTCGTGCATTAGAGTCGAGAAGTAGAGACAAGTAACGATCCGTCTGAGGCAGAGAAGGCGGGTCGCTACAGCATAAGGAGATCTATGTGCGTCCTCTAGGATCTTCCTTCGGAGCTCTTCTTGGTTCGGAACACATAAGCGGTCACCGTAGTACAGTGTCCCATTATCTGTTAGGCGAAATTCTCCATTTTCGGCTTCTGTCATCCCTTGCTTGATTTTCTGAAGGTCAGGATCTTGATCCTGTGCTGTCTGGATGTCTTCAATCAGGGTGGACACTAATGTCAAAGTGGAGAGCTGCCCAACTAAAATTTCCAGTCCGAACTCTGATAACTCTTTCCGAAGGGGCTGTGACATCGTGGACAAAGCTAGTAGGGTGGCACTAGATTTTCTGCTAAGTGCATCTGCCACCTTATTAGCTTTACCTGGATGGTAGAGGATGTCAATGTCATAATCCTTGACTAGCTCAAGCCACCTGCGTTGTCTCATGTTCAGATCCTTCTGAGTAAAGAAATACTTTAGACTCTGATGATCTGTGAAAATCCTACACTGGGCTCCGTATAAGTAATGCCTCCAAATCTTGAGAGCGAACACTACTGCAGCTAGCTCAAGGTCATGGGTAGGGTAATTCTTCTCATAATCCTTGAGTTGTCTAGAGGCATAGGCAATAACCTTGCCATTCTGCATCAGCATTGCTCCAAGTCCTAATTTAGACGCATCACTATATATGTCAAAGCTGTCAGTGGTCTCGGGAAGAGTCAGGATGGGGGTACTAGTCAATCTTCTCTTTAATTCTATAAAACTGTTCTCGCTGTCCTCTGTCCATTGAAACTTTCTGTTCTTTCTGGTAAGAGCTGTCAGTGGGGAGGCTATTCTGGAGAAATCCTCTACAAACTTCCTGTAGTAACCGGCTAGACCCAGAAAACTTCTGATCTCACTGGCATTCTTCGGTCTAGCCCAATTACTTACTGCTCCTATTTTGCTGGGGTCTACCATCACACCATCCTTGGAGATGATATGACCCAGAAAAGACACCTGATCGATCCAAAACTCGCACTTGGAGAATTTCGCATAGAGTTGGCTCCGCTGAAGAATTTCTTACACTGTTTTCAGGTGTTCTGCGTGTTCCTTCTGAGTCCTGGAATATATCAGAATATCATCGATGAAGACGATAACAAACTTATCAAAATATTCTCGGAACACTCTGTTCATGAGGTCCATGAAAGTCGCTGGAGCGTTCGTTACGCCAAAAGACATAACTACAAACTCATAGTGTCCGTATCTTGTTCTGAAAGCTGTCTTGGGGATGTCACCTTCCTTGACTTTCACCTGGTGATATCCCGATCTCAAGTCAATTATTGAGAACACTGTTGCTCCCTTTAGCTGATCAAATAAGTCGTCAATTCTTGGCAAGGGGTACTTGTTCTTGAGGGTGACTTGATTCAAGGCCCGGTAATCTATACACAAGCGCATGGACCCGTCTTTCTTCTTCTCGAACAATACAGGAGCTCCCCAAGGTGAATGACTAGGGCATATAAAGCCCTTGTTGAGCAGCTCTTGTAGTTGCTCCTGAAGTTCTCTTAATTCTGCTGGAGCCATACGGTATGGTGCTTTTGAAATGGGATTGGTACCTGGAATGAGATCTATCTCAAACTCTATCTCCCTGTCTGGTGCTAAGCCTGGTAACTCATCAGGGAAGACTGCTGGGTAGTCACATACCACTGGGACCTCTTCTAGCTTTTTGGTCTTTCTCTTGTTCAGTATTGACTACATGTGCTAGAAATCCGGTACATCTGAATCCCGCAGTTTCTGTGCTTTTAAAGCTGAGAGAAATTTCTTGGCTTTTCTCTTGGGTTCTCCGATGTATTCAAACTGCACTCTTTCTTCAGGTTGGAATATGACTTTCCTTTTACGACATTCTATGGAGGCACCGTACTTGATTAGGAAGTCCATTCCAAAAATGACATCATAATCTGTCATATCTAGTACTATCAGATTACCATACAGCTCTCTGCTTGCTATACTGACTGGCACTGCACGGAGTCAGTGCGTGGATGTCATAATCTCTCCTAAAGGTATGGTGGTTAAGAATTGGCCACTGAGTACATCTGGAGGTATAGTTAACTTCTCTGTGAACGCCTTGGGGTTTCTGAGTTCCTGAACTGCCTTGACCTTTACATCCTATAATGACTGACTTCTGCTGTTGCATGCTGTTCAGGTAGTGCTCGGTGATCAGAGCACTGCTAACTAGTTCTTCTGAGGTTTGCGACCTATGAACGCCGCTAGCCACATTCAATGCTATTTCTGGCCTTAGCATCTTGAGCATTAGCCTGACTCGCTCTCGTTCGATGCTGACTAATTCGGGACACAGACGCGCCAACCTGTTGAATATCTTCACAGCTTCCTCTACTGATAGGTTACCTTGATGAAATTCAGTGAATTCATCATAATGTTGATTAGTAACCCACATATGAAAGAATTCTTTGAAGAACTCAGCTTCGAAGTTGGCCCACGTCATCTGATTTATGTCTCGCTTGGCCATCACCCTTTCCCACCATATTCTAGCATCTCCTGCTAGACAGAAAGAGGCGCACTTCACTTTCTCTTGTTCTGGCCAGTCTAGAAGCTCCATGGTACTCTCCAGGGTTTTGAACCAGGCTTGTGCATCCCATGGTTCACTAGTGCCTGAAAAGGTCTCTGGTTTGAGCTTCTGCCACTGAACCAGATATGCTTCTCTTCTAGCCCCTACTGCTGGGGCTTCTGGTGCTATTGGTGGGATTGATGCTCTAGGTGGAACCTCTATCACTATTGGGGTTTCCACATTTGGTCCTGGCGTAGCAATAAGTGTGGTTTACTAATTAGCCTTTAAAGTGGCTATCTCTTATTGCTGCTCAACTATCTGTCTCTAGAGCTGAGCCACTATCTCCACGAGATTAGGTGGAGTCACTATATCAGTTGCCTCCTATGGAGGCTCAGTAGCTGGTGCCCTTCTAGTTGGGCGTCCTCTGGCCATTATCTAAATGACAGAGGACATACAGTTCATATTCTAATTCTAAAAACATGCTATCAGATATAAACTAAGGTATTAAACATGCTTCCGTTAAATGTAAACAAGAACTGACTAGAAAACAGATAGCATGAATAACATCTAAATACTATAAATCTGAAAGCAAGAAAATATGGTAATGTGAGAGATTCTCTTACTTGGAAGCTGCAGGTTTGATGCTGATGTGTGTGAGGAGGAAAGATGGAACTTGCTCTGATACCACTCTGATACGACCCTCCTTCTGGTACTAAGCTTCAAGGCGGATCGCTACTAACTACTGACTGACTAACTGATTAATTACTGATTTATGATAATACTAAAGCAACTGGGAGAATTTAAAATTTCTTATTTCGCTATTTACTGAACTAACAATTCATAAACATGCTGAAAGTACTAATTTACCCAAAATAAAACAAAAACTTTAATTTTATAAGCTTGGTAGGAATCTCAACAACGATATGTAAAAGCATAAACGTAACCGTGCCAAGTTTGTATCAACTTCTTATTGAAACCATTCATTATTCATATCTAAGGGCATTCTTAGCTACTACATGTCATTCTATATGGTGCATATATCTTAAAACAAGCATCTCCTATGTATTTAGCATGTAAATCAAAAGTATCAAGTTCTTATCTCTAAAGCTAAAGTATGGATCTAAATTACCATATTATAAGTAGTAACTCATATCATTCAACATTAGCTAAGAAAGTATTAACACAGGTAAATAAACTACTTTAATATACTAGGCACCACAAATAACGAGTCTAAACAGGTTAATACATGGTTCTCATAATATATCGCGAAATAACTAAAGAAGCATAAACAAGAAAACTAAAGAAGCATACTAGGCACCACGAATACAAGTCTAATTAAGTTCATACATGGTTCACATAATATATTACGGAATAACTAAAGAAGCATAATAAAAACTATTTCTATGCTTTGCAAGTTCCGAAGACTTTTATTCCAACTCCACCATCACACACACTTTGCATCAAGCCCGCCGCCTCCGCTACTAGTGCTTTCCTTTACCTATATCTGCAGTATAAGGAAATGCAAACTAATAAGCATAAAGCTTAGTAAGTACCATCTAGCCTCACAAAACCATGAAAACTCGAATTATGCTTTTGTAAAACATGCTATGCACATACATGCTAATATCCAAAAGTAATCATGCTAGGCTCATGCTAAAATACATATCATAGAGTGTCATGGCATATAACTGAGACATGACACATACTGAACTAAAACTGAAATGTAAGCTATAGCATGGCATACATATCTGAACTGGAACTGAAACTAACTAACATAAAACTAATTATTAAATTCACCATATGCTAATATAAATTTCTGAAAACTAAATACATATAGTAGGTGAAAATAATAATCAACTGCTGTGGGCCCGGCAATGTACCAACTGTGCGCGCATCCCTAATAAACCCGAGGTAGCAAATCCCGAATCCATTAGGGTTCTACTAGGTTATCTAAACCTAGGGGCAACTAGGAGCCCATCCCATACTAGGTTATCTAAACCTAGAGGCAACTTGGAGCCTATCCCTAGACCGAAGTCCGGTACAATGCCAACTGAAAATAAAATAGTTCTTTTATACTTTCCTTTTTCTCTTCTGATTCTTGCTTTTACTAGGTTATCTAAACCTAGGGGCAACTAGGAGCCCATCCCATTGGACCTTGGTCCCAATCATAAACTGGAGCAAGAATTTCTATACTTTAATGCTTTCTATACATTAACTGAACTGAACATTTTAACAAACACCTAACGTGCGTGCTTGTTCATGATTTACGATTTCTAATCGTAGAACCTACATATAAGGAATTAAAACATACGAAACGTCAATCGAAACTACTTATACTGCAGGTGAGGGATACTTACATCCTGCGCTAGGTTTTTCTTACGAATAAAATCTGAAATTCCCGAGAGAACGTCGAACTACAACGTTCTTCTTGCTTCTTGGCGTTCTCCTCGCGTCTACGAGGGTCCCCGTAGAAATAGGGCCTCTTGAGACCTTCCCTTGGCTTCCCCTTTGTCTTGGGCGGCAAAAGAAGAGGAGAAGATGAAGAAAACGCAAGAGAGGAAGAGGAGAGGTCGCGTGCGTGAGGGAGGGCGTCGGCGCCGCTAGGTTGGGAGAAAATTAACCTAAAACTCGTAACTCCCTCTTTTATACTTATGGGGGGCGAATTTACCTAATTATTCCTTATCTATTGTTTCGCTTAATCTATTTCAACAAAAATAATCCAGCCCAGCTGGTCCGCCCATTCTTCTCTCACAGAAAGGTTGAGGCATCAAATCCCACTTCCGCGAATTTCTATTTTTACCCCTTTTTGCCACTTTCGTTTACGGAAAAATTCTATAAAAATATCCATAAATTTGGAATAAATTCTAAGATATTTCTAAAATTAGTTTCGAGAATTTTCAGGCGTTACAGGGGTCACCAACATTTCTTGATACATTAGAAGATTCAGAAGATCAACATGGAAGTGTAGGGACTTGCATGGTGGAAGCAAGAACCCAAGAATCACCTATTTCAGTTGAGTGTCCACCAGAACCTGAACCTGAAGTGGAGCATATACTTGACCAGGAGGGGACCACAGTTACACCTACTCTTGTAGAACCTCCAGGTATTCTTCAGCACAATCAGGTAAGTATTCCTCTTATGCCCTTGGAAAAATCAATAGAGGCACCTCACTTGGATTTTATTGTTTGTGATGAGTTTATTGACACATCTTTTATAGAAATTGTTTGTGAGAAACCTGTAGAGGCACCTAAAATTGATTTTGTTGAATGTGGTGAATTACTTGATACATATCATGTAAATGCTGATTGTGAAAATTTATTAGAAGTGCCTGATATTGATATTGTTTATTGTGATGAATCTCTTGCTATATCTTATGCTGAAGTTGAGTGTGAAAAACTTATGGAGGTACCTGAGATTGATTTTATTGGCTGTGAAATTTTTCTTGATACATCTCATGTAAATGCTGATTGTGAAAAATTCGTAGAGGCTCCTAAAATTGATTTTGTTGAATGTGGTGAATTACCTGATACATCTTTTGTAGATATGGATTGCAGAAACTTTTTAGAAGGGCCTGAAATTGATGTTGTTTATTGTGATGAATCTCTTGCTATATCTTATGCTGAAGTTGAGTGTGAAAAACATATAGAGTTACCCGAGGTTGATTTCATTGGTTGCGATGAATTTCTTGATGCATCTTTTGTAGAAAATAATTGTGATAAATTCACTGAGGTACCAAAAATTAATTTTATAAGATGTGACGCATATCTTGAGTCATTTTATGTAGAGGTTGTTCACATTTCACTCTTTTCTTACCCTGCATGTGTGCTGGAGGTATTCTCTCTACATGGTTTTGCAGGATCCCGTAGGCTTCTAGAATGGGTACTGAAACTTAATAGCCTACAACCTCCCGAAAGGACTTCTAGGGGACATGCAGTGGGAGGGGTCGAGTTCACTTTGATTTTCAATTAGCTACCCCAAGAATGGATTCTGAACCTTAATCGTCTCCGACCCTCGGAAGATGCTTGTGCTAAATTGTCAAGGGAGAAATCCGTGCACTACGAGGTTGATCACATGAGGATAGTTCTCCCAAAATGGATGCTACGTGCTCTCTACCCTACTTAAAGGGGAGTTTGTTCCTTTTCTTATTTTTCTTTATGTTTATACTCGCATGTTTGTTTGCTTTTATGCTTTTCATTCATGTTTTGCTTCCTCATTCTGCATTTTGTTTGGTTTTGAATAAACCGTGTTTGACTTCTAGTTGTATCTCCTTACATGTTCCTTTATTATACTTTGAGAATTGATAGACCCAAAATAGACTGTCACGAATGTGGGTCTCAAATTTAGAATTTATAAAATGCTGAAAACCCTTTTTGCAATCAAAATATGAAAACGTAGTAAAGGGGCCACAGGTCGTATTTTTCCTCGGGACTAGTTGACGTTGTGTGATTCGCGCTTATGTTTATGTGTCGTTTGTGTTTTTGGGTTTCAAATAAAGTTTGGTTTTGGTTTCAAATAAAAATGGAAACTCAATAGAAAGAAGGAAACTTAACCATGGAACTTAACAAGTGATGGCAAGTAATAACTCAACCAATGGAAACCGAATCAAGCAAGGGAACTTAGCTAAAGTTTGGCAACAAATCTGACACCAAATAGCAAAACAAGTTGTTAGAAAGATGAGTGAGAACAGGGCAGTGATTTTTAGCAGCAAGCAAACTTGGCACAAATCAAGCTGGCTACAAAATCTTGAAGCAAACAATTGAAAAGAACTCAGAAATGTCCGAATGCAAATCTAACTAATTTCAAACACAATAGCTCACTAAAAACTACCTTAAACTTGGCACCAAGCACTGCCTAATGTAACACCCAATAATTTCCTGGTATTATTAGGGATTTTTAAAAATTTTTCTAGCATTTTTCGGAATATTATAGCATTTTTTCGAATCAAAATAAGAAAAAAAAATTAAAGGGGTCGGGTGGGGATCGATCCTGCGACCACAAGGAAGCAGTTACCTAAGCGAATCCAAGGAACCAGCTGGGCTAGGGTATCAAGCACAGAAAAGGATGAAACGAAATAATATTATAGTTGATTTAGCCCGTTTCATGAAGAGGTATTAAAACTTCCACTTAAGTTGGGTTAAGACCCCATTAGGGTTTCGGGAGGCCGCGCGAGCAGAGGAAAGGGGCTGCGAAAATAGGGAGAAAGGGGGAGTTTT
Source organism: Boesenbergia rotunda (assembly GCA_024364735.1). Lineage (NCBI taxonomy): Eukaryota > Viridiplantae > Streptophyta > Magnoliopsida > Zingiberales > Zingiberaceae > Boesenbergia > Boesenbergia rotunda. The sequence continues at coordinate 54,417 of JAGFNQ010002314.1, read as the reverse complement.
CTTCTTCCTTCTTCTTCCTCTTGAAGTAGAAAGCCTAGGGCTTCTTCCCTAGGGCTAAGGAGTGGAGATTTCTTGCAAAGGAAGAGGAAAAGAGCCCTACACTAGGAATTTTGAGATACTTAGTGAGTTTTCTTCAAGAAAAGGGTAAGTAAATCACTCACCTGCAATAGAAGTTGTTTCGCCATGTATTTCTCGTTGTGGAACCATGTTTGTGATCTAAATGCATGCTTTAAGATTATGGTTTTCTTATTTGTGTGTTTTAAGTTCATAAAGAATACATGTTTTATCATAGAATATGAATTGGAGTATGTTTTTATGTATGTGACCTAAGTATGACAAGAGTAAGTTCTTGAAAAGTCCCAAAAAGGAGTTTTGGGATTAAGGGCACGCAAGGTGCTCGATGAAAGTTCCAAGTAAGAAAAGGTAAAGGTTTATATTGCAAGATTTATGAAAAAGAAAGTTAGCTTGATAAATACAAGCATTATGAGTAAGAAAGTCCCAAAAATGAGTTTTGGGGTTAAGGGCACGCATGGTGCTCGATGATAATTTCAAGTAAGAAAAGGTAAAGGTTTATAGTGCAAAGTTTATGAAAAAGAAAGTTAGCTTGATAAATACAAGCATTATGAGTAAGAAAGTATTTTACTTTTGTAAAAGGACATGTACGGGCAAAAGAGAGGTCCACAGAAAGTTAGAAAGAAGCTCTAATAGGGTACGGTGGCTAGCTACCCCGAAACCTATTAGGGATGCGCGTACCAGGTACATTGTCAAGGCCTGAGAAAGTTGATTATTATTTTGAAGTATATAAGTATATGTAAGTGTTTCAATTTCCTTAAGTGTATGTTTTGTTGTGTATGATAACATGGTTATGTTGCAAGCATGTTAAACAGAAAGAGCAAAGAAGTTAGTGTTTGAAAGTGTGGAAATGTATCATTAGTAAGTTTCAAAGAAATTTATAAGCATGTTAGATTTGCCAATGTTTTAGTGCTAGTAAATGTTTTCAAGTATGATTGAGCATGATGAGTATATGAAAGTTTCCATGCATAAGTATTTCAAAGTGCATGTGTTTTGAAGCAAGCATTATTTGAAAAGAGCATGTTTATCCCTTATCGTTGGATTTGTGAGTTAGGATTTACTTACTAAGCATTTTGCTTATTAGTTGCATTTCCTTCTATTGCAGGCAAAGGTAAAGAAAAAGCATAAGTTAAGGAGGCGAAGGGACTTGCATTGATGTTCAGTGGCGGTGGAACCGTGGAAGAAATCTTTGGGCTAAGTCTTGTAGAACATGTGTTTTGGTGTTTTGAAGTGGTAGAATGAATGACCTTGTTTAAACTATGCATAGAGGTTAAGTTTGGTACAAACTCTAGAGTGTTTTGTTTATATTTTGATAGTTTTGTTAAATCTCGCAAAAGTCCTAATTTCATGTTTATGAAGTTGTTTTGATTGGCTAAAATGTTTAGAAAACTAGTATAGAGTATAGAAATGGTGTTATGTCTTTGTATGACTTGAAAGTATATGTTTTGTGGATGGATGGAGATCAGTTTCAGGTCTGAAATGCAGGTTTTCAGTCGTGCCAGTCGACTGGTACAGGACTAGTCGACTACCCTATCGAACAATAGCTTCTGTTCGATGCACCAGATGACTGCAAAGAGGCCAGTCGACTGGTGCCGCGCCCAGAAACTTGCTGTGGCCGATACCAGTCGACTGGCTATATAGCAGTCGACTGGTACTATTAAAGAGAAGTTGTGTAGAGCAGCTGGTTAGTGCTTTAGTGTTACAACCTGGCAAAGCAAATAAAATGAAAGTTTTTTTGTTTCTTTTTAGAAAAAAAAAAGAGAAGGAAAAAAAAAGAATAAATAAAGCAAGTTAAGGGGAGTCAAGTAGTAGTAACTTAAAGTAAAGCTAAGTATCGAAAGGTGGGTCGTCACAGAGTGGTATCAGAGCAAAAGGTTCCATCCTTCCGCCACACTGACATCAAGCATCAATCCTACCGCCTGCCAAGTAAGAAGTTCATATGTTATAGTTTTGCATGCTTTTCATTATTGACTGCTAGTATCAGTATGTGCATGATAAAGAAGTTCATATGTTATAGTTTTTTCATGCTTTTCATTATTGACTGCTAGTATCAGTAAGTGCATGATGAAGAAATTCATATGTTGTAGTTTTGTATACTTTTCATTATTGACTGCTAGTATCAGTAAGTGAAAGACGATAAGGAAGTATGTTAGTATTATTATATACTAATATGTGCATGGAGATAATGAAGTAAGTTAGTAAGGAAGTATGTTAGCTTTATTATATGCTAATATGAGAATGATGATAGTGAAGTAAGTTAGTAAGAGATAATGAGCTTTTATTTTCTTTACACTATAGAGTAAGAGAATGCTAAGAGGACATCCTTCATGTTGTGATCTTAGTATAGTAAGTCCAAGGTCTTGATTTGCCCAAAAGTAAGTTTTGGGATTATGGCACGCAAGGTGCTTGATAAAAGTTTTGAGTAAGACCAAGGTCTTACTAAGCCCTAGAACGAGTTCTAGGACTAAGAAATGAGATAAGAATCAAGACCAAGGTCTTGTTATATCCTAAAGCAAGTTTGGGAATATTACCATTAAGTGTTAAGTTATACATTTGAGGACATCCTAGAAAGGCCCAAAACGAGGAGCAAGCTCCTAGAGGGCAAGAGGCAACAGAGTCAGTACCCCCACCAAATCTCTTAGACGTGGTGGCTCAGTTATAGAGACAGTTAGCAGAACAACAGCAAGTTATTGCCACCATGATAGCTAACCAGTAGGCCACTCCTGTTACCCCGTTGGTGGCGAATGTAGTGACACCAGTTGTGACCAAAGACCCATCGGTTACTTCTGTAATCCCGGCAAGGAGAGTAAGGCAAGAAGCATACCTCATCTAGTGGTAGAAACTGAAGCCAGAGAACTTCTCAGGCACAAGTGAACCATGGGATTCTCAAGCATGGTGCAAAACGTTGGAAAGAATAATAGGGCTACTGGACTGGCATGAGGTAGAGAAGATAAAGTGTGCATCTTTCTGCCTTACGGGAGATGCTAGAATATAGTGGGAGAGAGTCATGGCCAAGAGAAATGTCAGCTAGATGACATGGGCCGACTTCGAGACTGAGTTCTTCGAAGAATACTTTCACATGCAAGTACCCAACAAGCATTACGACGAATTCATGGAGTCCAGACAAGGAGAACTATCCGTGGATAAAGCAGTGAAGATGTTTAAGCGGTTAGCTCATCTGTGCCTAGAGCTAGTTAGCACTAAAAAAAAAAGAGTCAGGCTAATGTTGAAAATGTGAAGGCCTGAGATAGCTTTAAATGTGGCCAGCGGTGCTAAGAGGCCGCAACCCTCCGAAGAACTGATAAGTAGTGCATTGATCACTGAGCACTACTTAAACAGTACAAAGGCCACCATAAATGTTGAACGATGATGTTCTTAACAACCTTACTTTCGGGAGAAGTAATGGCTTCTACTCAGAGGCTAAGGGCAGTACCAATCTGGATTTCCAACCGAGAGCTCTATAGTGACTTGGTAGTCTTGGAGATGAAGGATTACGATGTCATTTTAGGGATGGACTTCTTGAGCAAGTATAGTGCTTCTATAGACTACCGCAAGATGAAAGTCAACTTCACACCATAAGCAGAACTTCCATTTGAGTTTATTGGAGACCCAAAGAGAAAGACAAAAAGGTTCTTATCTACCTTACAAGCTCAGAGAATGTTAGAGAAGGGGTGCTCTGGTTTTTCTAGCTCATATAGTGGATGCAAGTCAAGGAGAAGGATTGAAGAGAGAAGAAGTGAGGGTAGTCTGTGACTATCCTGAGGTGTTTCCTGAAGAGTTACTAGGACTCCCTCCTAATCGGGAAATTGAGTTTGAAATTGAGTTGGCCCCAGGAACCAACCCAATTTCGAAGGCACCTTATCGCATGGCCTCAGCAGAACTGAAAGAATTACAAGAACAATTGCAAGAGCTGCTTGACAATGGTTTCATCCGCCCTAGTCATTCACCTTGGGGAGCTCCTGTACTGTTTGTCAAGAAGAAAGATGGAACTATGCGAATGTGCATAGATTATCGAGCTTTGAATAAGGTAACCATCAAGAACAGATATCCCTTGCCAAGGATAGATGATTTATTTGATCAGCTGAAGGGAGCCACAGTGTTCTCCAAGATAGATCTGCGATCAGGTTACCATCAGCTCAGAGTGAAGGAGAGTGATGTGCCAAGGACTGCTTTCAGTACAAGATATGGGCACTATGAGTTTGTGGTTATGCCCTTTGGGGTGACAAACACCCCTGCGACGTTTATGGATCTAATGAATAGAGTGTTCAAGGATTTTCTGGACAAGTTCGTCATTGTCTTCATTGATGATATCCTAGTGTATTCAAAGACTCAGAAAGAACATGAAGAACACCTGAAGATAGTGTTGCAAACCTTACACCAAAAGGAGTTGTACGCCAAATTCTCAAAGTGTGAGTTTTGGCTTGATCAGGTGGCCTTCCTAGGCCACATTATTTCCAAGGAAGGTATTATGGTAGACCCAGCCAAGATTGAAGCAGTTAGTAACTGGAGTCAACCAAAGAATGCTAGTGAGATCAGATGTTTTCTGGGTTTGGCAGGGTACTACAGAAGGTTTGTGGAGGACTTTTCAAGAATAGCTTCACCACTTACAGCCCTTACCAGAAAGAATAAGAAGTATGAGTGGACTGAAGACTGTGAGCAGAGTTTTCTTGAGTTGAAGAAGAGACTGACAAGCGCTCCTATTCTTACAGTACCCGAAGGTGATAAGAGCTTTGATATATACAGTGATCCATCAAAGCTAGGACTTGGAGCAGTCCTTATACAAGAAGGTAGAGTCATAGCTTATGCTTCCAGGCAAGTCAAGGACTATGAAAAGAATTACCCCACTCATGATCGAGAGTTGGCAGCTGTAGTCTTTGCTCTAAAGATATGGAGACATTACTTGTATGGAGTGCAGTGTAAGATTTATACAGATCACCAGAGTCTGAAATATTTCTTCACTCAGAAAGACCTCAATATGAGACAGCGAAGGTGGCTCGAGTTAGTGAAGGACTATGACTGTGAGATTCTTTACCACCCTGGTAAGGCAAATAGAGTAGCAGATGCACTGAGTAGAAAGACTTGTGCCACTTTGATGTCCTTATCATCATTGGCACCACCATTACAGAAAAAGATAGTAGAGTATGGAGTGGAGATTATTGATGGACAGCTAGCCCTATTGACACTAGAGTCAACTTTGCTTGAAGAGATACAGAAAGAGCAAGCTGAGGATTCTGATATCCAAAGGATCAAGCAGGAGATGCAAGAAGGAGAGAGTAAGGAGTTTAGAGTATCTGACAGTGGGATACTCTACTATGGTGACCGTTTATGTGTCCCGAATCATGAAGAGCTGAGGAAGAAGATTCTTGAAGAAGCCCATGGAACTCCCTACTCAATGCATCCTGGTTCCACTAAGATGTACCAGGATTTGATAAGTAGATTTTGGTGGTCAGGGATGAAGAGGGACATAGCTAAGTATGTCAGCACCTGCCTGACATGTCAGAGAGTTAAAGCAGAACACCAGAGACCAGGAGGTGTTCTACAGCCCATTCAGATTCCAGAGTGGAAATGGAAAGACATAGCCATGGATTTCATAGTTGGTTTACCAAAGACAACTAATGGCTATGATGCTATTTGGGTGATAGTAGATAGATTGACCAAGTCTGCCCACTTTTTGGCAATCAGAGTGTCTTACTCAATTGAAAAGTTAGCCCAATTATATGTGCAGGAAGTGATCCGACTACACGGAGTCCCGAAGACCATTATCTCTGATCGGGATGGTCGTTTCACTTCACACTTTTGGGAGTGTGTACAGACAGTGTTAGACATCAAACTGAAATTCAGCACAGCTTTTCATCCCCAGACTGATGGACAGACAGAGAGAGTGAATCAGGTTCTAGAAGATATGCTCAGAGCTTGTGCATTGGACTTCAAGGGCAGTTGGTGCAAGTATTTATGTTTAGCTGAGTTTGCCTACAACAATAGTTACCAAGCCACTATTGGTATGGCACCCTATGAAGCTCTTTATGGTAGGAAGTGCAGATCTCCCCTCTGTTGGTATGAAGGTAGTGAGAAGAAAGAAATGTGGTCACATACTGATCTTATAGATGATACCATAGAATCTATAAAGAGCATCCTCCAGAGGATAGAGACTGCTCAGAGTAGGCAGAAGAGCTACGCCGATGTACGCCGTAGGCCATTAGAGTTTGAAGTTGGGGATACAGTTTTCCTCAAAGTAGCTCCTATGAAGGGTGTGATGAGATTTGGCAAGAAAGGCAAGCTAAGTCCTCGATACGTAAGACCCTACCCAGTGACGAAAAGAGTTGGCAAAGTAGCTTATGAGTTGGAGCTACCCTCAGAGATGTCAGCAATACACAATGTGTTCCATGTCTCAATGCTAAAGAAGCATATCCCGGATGTCAACCAAGTGATTGAGCCACAGGTGGTACAAGTGCAAGAAGATCTCAGTTATGAAAGTCAACCTATTCAGATAATAGATCGAGCAGATAGAAAGCTGAGGAACAAAGTGGTACCATTAGTAAAAGTCTTATGGATGAATCAGAAGTATGAAGAGGCAACTTGGGAATCAGAAGATAGCATGAGGCAAAGGTATCCAGAGCTGTTCTAAGTTCGAGGACGAACTTTTTATAAGGTAGGGAGGATTGTAACACCCAATAATTTCTTGGTATTATTAGGGATTTTTAGGAATTTTTCTAGCATTTTTCGGAATATTATATCATTTTTTCGAATCAAAATAAGAAAAAAAAAATTAAAGGGGTCGGGTGGCGATCGATCCTGCGACCACAAGGAAGCAGTTACCTAAGCGAATCCAAGGAACCAGCTGGGCTAGGGTATCAAGCACAAAAAAGGATGAAACGAAATAATATTATAGTTGATTTAGCCCGTTTCATGAAGAGGTATTAAAACTTCCACTTAAGTTGGGTTAAGACCCCATTAGGGTTTCGGGAGGCCGCGCGAGCAGAGGAAAGGGGCTGCGAAAATAGGGAGAAAGGGGGAGTTTTCTTCTTCCTTCTTCTTCCTCTTGAAGTAGAAAGCCTAGGGCTTCTTCCCTAGGGCTAAGGAGTGGAGATTTCTTGCAAAGGAAGAGGAAAAGAGCCCTACACTAGGAATTTCGAGATACTTAGTGAGTTTTCTTCAAGAAAAGGGTAAATAAATCACTCACCTGCAATAGAAGTTGTTTCGCCATGTATTTCTCGTTGTGGAACCATGTTTGTGATCTAAATGCATGCTTTAAGATTATGGTTTTCTTATTTGTGTGTTTTAAGTTCATAAAGAATACATGTTTTATCATAGAATATGAATTGGAGTATGTTTTTATGTATGTGACCTAAGTATGACAAGAGTAAGTTCTTGAAAAGTCCCAAAAAGGAGTTTTGGGATTAAGGGCACGCAAGGTGCTCGATGAAAGTTCCAAGTAAGAAAAGGTAAAGGTTTATAGTGCAAGATTTATGAAAAAGAAAGTTAGCTTGATAAATACAAGCATTATGAGTAAGAAAGTCCCAAAAATGAGTTTTGGGGTTAAGGGCACGCAAGGTGCTCGATGAAAATTTCAAGTAAGAAAAGGTAAAGGTTTATAGTGCAAAGTTTATGAAAAAGAAAGTTAGCTTGATAAATACAAGCATTATGAGTAAGAAAGTATTTTACTTTTGTAAAAGGACATGTACCGGGCAAAAGAGAGGCCCACAGAAAGTTAGAAAGAAGCTCTAATAGGGTGCGGTGGCTAGCTACCCCGAAACCTATTAGGGATGCGCGCATTGGTACACTGATACCAGGTACATTGTCAAGGCCTGAGAAAGTTGATTATTATTTTGAAGTATATAAGTATATGTAAGTGTTTCAATTTCCTTAAGTGTATGTTTTGTTGTGTATGATAACATGGTTATGTTACAAGCATGTTAAAGAGAAAGAGCAAAGAAGATAGTGTTTGAAAGTGTGGAAATGTATCATTAGTAAGTTTCAAAGAAATTTATAAGCATGTTAGATTTGCCAATGTTTTAGTGCTAGTAAATGTTTTCAAGTATGATTGAGCATGATGAGTATATGAAAGTTTCCATGCGTAAGTATTTCAAAGTGCATGTGTTTTGAAGCAAGCATTATTTGAAAAGAGCATGTTTATCCCTTATCGTTGGATTTGTGAGTTAGGATTTACTTACTAAGCATTTTGCTTATTAGTTGCATTTCCTTCTATTGCAGGCAAAGGTAAAGAAAAAGCATAAGTTAAGGAGGCGAAGGGACTTGCATTGATGTTCAGTGGCGGCGGAACCGTGGAAGAGATCTTTGGGCTAAGTCTTGTAGAACATGTGTTTTGGTGTTTTGAAGTGGTAGAATGAATGACCTTGTTTAAACTACGCATAGAGGTTAAGTTTTGTACAAACTCTAGAGTGTTTTGCTTATATTTTGATAGTTTTGTTAAATCTCGCAAAAGTCCTAATTTCAAGTTTATGAAGTTGTTTTGATTGGCTAAAATGTTTAGAAAACTAGTATAGAGTATAGAAATGGTGTTATGTCTTTGTATGGCTGGAAAGTATATGTTTTGTGGATGGATGGAGATCAGTTTCAGGTCTGAAATGCAGGTTTTCAGGCGTGCCAGTCGACTGGTACAGGACCAGTCGACTGCCCTATCGAACAGTAGCTTCTGTTCGATGCACCAGTTGACTGCAAAGAGGCCAGTCGACTGGTGCCGCGCCCAGAAACTTGCTTTGGCCGATACCAGTCGACTGGCTATATAGCAGTCGACTGGTACCATTAAAGAGAAGTTGTGTAGAGCAGCTGGTTAGTGCATTACTGTTACAACTATGAGGTCTAGGGGTCAAATCCTGGCAAAGCAAATAAAATGAAAGTTGTTTTTTTCTTTTTTGAAAAAAAAAAGAGAAGGAAAAAAAAAGAATAAATAAAGCAAGTTAAGGGGAGTCAAGTAGTAGTAACTTAAAGTAAAGCTAAGTATCGAATGGTGGGTCGTCACATCTGCACTTGATACAAAGTGCCAAATTTCAGCAACCTTGATGCAAAGGAGAAGATAAATTCTGTGCCAATACAGAAATCTGATACCAAGAGCCCAAAACCATCACAAACAATTCGGAATTTAGCATGCAGGTCTGAAAGAATTTGAGAACAATCACTAATCAATCGAAACAATTCAAGTGCAGACATAAATTGCCAGAACACAGAAATCTTGTGCAGAATTTCAGGGACCATAGGCAGAATTGCAGCTACTGATGGAATTGCAGAATTAAGAAATGGAATGCAGAGGGAAAATCCAGCAAACAATGTTCTCTTGATACACAATTTCAGAAACTAATACTTGATACGCATGGAAAGAACAGAATTTAGATCATCCAAATGCAATGCCAGCTACTTAGTTTAGCTTGATACAAAATCAGTGAGTGTTCACAGCTGCACAATTCAGAATCGAATTGAATACAGAAATAATTGCAGAGTTTCACATTTCATGAGTTGGATGCAAGTCAAACAAATTTACTGATGTGAAGTAAATGGATGTGAAGCAACAAATAAAGTGCAAGCTTCAGAAACAAATGAATGAGCAGCAATTGAAATTGGTACGCAAGATGAACTGATACACAAATTGAAACTGATTTGCTACATGTGCAGGAAATGCAGAAGTGAAAGACAGCAGGTGATTGCAGAAATGCAGTGACTGATCAAGTGCTGAAATTAACAATGCATGCTGAATTCGAGTACCAAAATACACTACAAGGTGTGCTAAATGTGATCCAAATTGATGCTGATGCTGAACCCGATACAATCTCAGAAATGCTGAACTGAAACTACTGAAAATAAGATGATACGCAGGACAAACTTGACACGCAATGGGAAATCTGAGCAGAAATGCGGAGTTGAAATTAAATGCTGATAAAACTCAAATCAAACTCGTTAGCTACCAAAATGTCGACTTAAATCTTAAGAACTAAAACCAGAAACGAATTGAATTCGAAATAAACTGAAAAATTGAAGAAACTAAGCTGGAAATGGGAAAGCAGAGCTGATATGCAACTACCACTGATACGCAAGCTACAAACAAGAAATAAACTGTAATAAAAATCAATTAGCCACTAAACACATTCCCTAGCTACTTGACTTAAAGATTGAACCCTAATTTAAGTTGTAACAATGCAGTAAATGAAGTTAACCGATCTGAAACCAAGACAGAAACAAAACTAAAGCAGTAATGGAAATTACAGCTAGAAACAACTGAAATTCACAAAATAACTAAGCCTCAATCCTCCCTATGCTCAAAATCTCCTTGGTCGTCAAGCAAGGGCTGGCCTCGAACCCCTAAGCTCAGCAAATCAGTGGAGTGCAGCTTCAATCGACCAATCTGCTCAAACTGCCTCAGCTGGGAAAATTCCGATCCGAACTCTTCAATCTTAGTTTGTTGAGCTGCGATGGTGATTTGGAGAAGACCTGAGCTCACCTGAGAACCCCTACAAGTGGCTCAGATCGTCGAAAATGGGTTGTAGCCAAGATTTCAGTGCTCGGACCACAGATGATGCCGAAACCCTCAAACACCTCTGTCCGGATGAAATTTGAGCTGAAATCTCGATCGAAACTATCTTCCAAGGATTCAGATGATGATCAAATGGAGAAATTGAGGGGTCACGCCTTCTTGGATGAAGAACTTGAAGAAATTGATGAAAAACGGCTGAAGAATGTAGCTACGGCGAAGACGCGATGAGGAAGGAAGGCTGGGTGAAGTTTGATTAAATACTTATCAATGGACGGCCCAGATTGATCGGAGGAAATCCAACGGCTGATCTTGCTCTGATTTGAGCCAAACATTGAGGATGTTGATCAGGGGTCAGGATCTACCTTGTGGTACCTCAGATCCTCTAGATTTGCAACGGATGGTCCAGATCAACCTAATCTTTGAATGGACGATCTAGAGCCCTCCGAGCTTGATCCAACGGTTGAATGAGCTCTGATTGGGATGAAACCTTCAGATCATGATCAGAGTGCTTGATCAACGCTAACCCTAGCTCGGATTACTTCAGATGGTCCCGGATGGCTCAGATCTAGCCGCTCTTGAATCGGACGGCCCAGATTTAATCCTAATCTTGATAACTCGATCCGGGTCACTTCCGACTCAAGTTTGACCCAATATGCCCTAGGTCCATGAACCTTTCATGCCTACAAAAATAGATCACGAATTTAGTGGCCAAATAATCCAAATATGTGTAAATTTATAATTAAGTCCAAAATAAGAGTAAGTTCTAAAACCTAGGGCAATTTCACAATTAAGCAATAAAAACATAGGTCAAACATGGATTTTAGCAACTCAAATAATCACTAAAATGGTACTTATTAACTCTCTCACACTTGAGCTTGAGCGTCTCGCGAAAACACTAAGTATGTATCTCTTAGATTTACTTAAGCATAATTAGAAGCAAATGAAAAGAAATTACCTAAGGTTGTCAATTCTCAAAAATCTAAGCTCTATGGATTAGTATCTTATTCTTAAATCAACAACTTAGCATTTTCATCCATCATGATTCATTGAGATGAATTTAACTCACTAGCCTTTCAAGGAAAATTTTGGGTGGCTCACTTCTTAAGTTCTAAGTTGATGATGGAAGTGGAGCTCACTCAAACACACATGCTTCTTGCACTACCATAGGCTTGCTTGTTATCTAATCTCCACCATTATTCATGATTAGGATCAACATCTACAAAAACAAATAAAAACATGAAAAATGGTGAGAAATGGAATAAAAGCTAAGAAAATGGAAAAATTGATTAAGTGGAAAACTTGTTTGCTCAAAAATGTTTCCAATGTGCTTTGCCCCTCTTTAAATCAGATTTGAGTGGTGGAGTAAGACTTTGACCACTGCCTTTGATTTGGGAGAAGAAAACTCCATTTGATCTCAATGTGCCAAAAACCTCATTTGTGTGTCAATTGCTTCCTTCTCTTTTCTGATTCTTCTTTTTCTTCTTTCTTTCTTTCTTGTAAGGTCAGAAATGAAATGGAATAAAGCTTTGACCAGGATGTGAAAATCTTCACTGATTTATAGTGCCAAGTCAATGGTGTGCCAACTTGCTTCTTTTGATTTTTTTCCAACTGCTCTCTCTTTTTTTTTCTGTTTCTTCTTTTTTTTTTTGAATTCTTCAAGTATGGCACATTCGGGTCAGATTCTTTCATTAAAGAACTAGAGACATCAAACAACAATTGATGAATTAGACTCTCCACATGTGTTCTTCACTAATCCTTGCACATCCCTTTTGATACACTTTCTCAGCTTCGAAAATCCTAGCATCCAAATTCCTTTCTTGTTCTGATAGGCTGTGATGCGCTTACAATTTGTGATACCTTCACACACTTCAATTTATAATTCACATCCCTTGAAAAATCAAATTCACTTCCAATTGATACCAAACTGCTTGCATGGAAATAGTCCAATCTGATTTCTTTTCTTTTTCAACTGCATTCTCAACTTCGAATGCAGGAATTAACAACAGCTCCATCAAGAATTCGACCATATATCAGCCATGTTTACAGCCCTTCTGCTTTTCAGAATTTCTGATGGCTGGACCTTGCAATTCGATTCCTGTCAAAACAATAATTCAGCTTGTTCCCAGCTGCAATTCAGATCATTCCAGCAGCAATTCAGATCATTCCCAGCTGCAATTCAGATCATTCCAGCCCAGGACATGCTTCACTTGGAATTTCCTTTTCACTTTGGTGTAGAATCTTCTTTCTTCTCGAAATGGCACAGATTTTTGCACTTGTCAACTCCACTTTCCAATATGATTTCTCCAATTCCTTCACTAACAATCCTTCAAGATATTCAACAGTTTGCAGCTTACTCATTTCAGTAGCTATACTTGCAATTCAGCTCAGACTTTTGGCTTCTTTTTAGCTTTTGTACAACCTTTAAGCTTATTTTCAGCTTCGGTACAGCTGCAATTCAGCTTCTCCCAACACATTTCTGATTTTTCTACAAAGAACAGCTGAATTTCAGACTTCTTACAAAAGGTTGCTGATCTTAACTTCCCAATTCTTGATCCAAGCCACTTTCGACTCAAGTTATTCTTCACAGAAAAAATTTTCTGACTCATTTTTGATACCAAACTCAACTCACTTGCTCCAAAATAACTCCAAAACATTAGTCACTCCCCCACACTTAAATCTTTGTCCGTCTCAGGCAAAATAGCATTAAGAAACATTTCAAACAACAAGTCCAAAGAAAAGTGAGGGTAAGAGTAAGAAATAAGTAAAGAACAATGGAATGAACATGATTTTGCCAAAATTGATATGGAAAGGTAAACAAAGTGATTAGCCTCTATAGATGTGATCAAATCATTGAAATATGGTTTTGAAAGAACCTAAGCAAGTTCTAGAGCACAATAACATATGTGTATCACAAATATAAGGCTAATTCTCACTAGGTAAAAATAATTCTTCTCAAGTCATCAATTAAGAATTTAAAACCAAGTAGTACTCAAGCATCCAAGAATTCATCCATTAGCTCAAACCTTAAGTTTTAACAACCAAATTTAATTTATTTTCCAAAAGACTCTAACATGCTATGGAGATAACCTAGAGGGATACATTTATTCCTAAATATGAAGAAAACGTGCCAAAAGAACTAACATGCATTTATTGACAAGGACTCAATTTAAAAGAAAATTCTACTTCTAGAAAGCATAAAAAATGAAACATGCAATAAAAGAAAATACAAGAAGAAACAAACTCCCCTTTATTCTGGTTGACGGAGTCTATCCAGAAGTAGCCTCCATCGTGGTAGTGGAGGAGTGATGAGCCCGATATATGTGTCACGAATGTGGGTCTCAAATTTAAATGTAGATGAATGTTGGAAACCCTTTTTGCAATCAAAATATGAAAACGTAGTAAAGGGGCCACAGGTCGTATTTTTCTCGGGGCTTGTTGTCGTGTTTGATTCGAGCTTGTATTTATGTGTCGTTTGTGTTTTCGGGTTTCAAATAAAGATTTGGGTTTGGGTTCAATTCGAAATGAAAAACATGAGGAAAAGAAAGATCTTGGCTAGACGAATTCAACAAGGTATGACAATTGATGAACTTAACCAACTAACAACTCAATCAAAGCCACTTAAACAATCTATGAAGGCAAATCTGAGTTCACATGCAAAATAAATGTAACGCCCGCTTTTTTTTTCATAAGCGGCGTTACGTTAACATGCTTAGGGCATGTAGACATCATAAGGCAGCGGAATAACTTTAACTTATACATGCCCTGTTACCATTCTTAACTTAATGACATAGGAACCTTAGCATATTAACTTTGAACTTAAGCATCATATCATATCATGTCATACGTAACGTCATATCATAAGGTTCCATAAGTCATTATTCAGACATATAAGTAACCAAGGTGAAGTTTTAGCATAAACAGTAAACATAGAGTTTCCTGGGCCAAGTCACTACTACACACATGCGTTCTTGCCCTCCTGCTGCTTCCATCATTGTCCCCTTGAATGATCTGCGGTATAAGGAAATAAGACTATAAGCACACAGGCTTAGTAAGACTCTTTCCTACTCACAAAAATCATTCATCGTTCATCATCTCATAATGAGCACATGAAACTTTAACATACTTGGTGCTCTACTTAAAACATAACATCTTAAATCACTTATCGTATACATAGCATGGCATGAACATAAACATAGTAGCATTCTAAGCATGGCATAATACTTGGCATGAACATAAACATAGTAACATTCTAAGCATGGCATAATACTTGGCATGAACATAAACATAGTAACATTCTAAGCATGGCATAATACTTGGCATGAACTGTAACGCCCGACCTTATATCTACCCTAAAGGCGGGGTTACGGGTCCATACACTCATATCATACAATCATGTTAAGCATGTATATCCAAACAAAATAGTTACATACAAGAAATGTAGTAGGCATTGAAGACTAATTCACCAAGCATGGTTTTTCATTTCTTTTATATCTACATGCATTTACAACTTAATAGGAAGATCATGTAACACACTATAGCATGGAATAAACATGGTTTGAACCAGATAAAACATAGGAATATAGCAAGAGTTATCTAGTCTTAGATACATGCAAAGGAAGCATTCATAAGGAACAGAAAATAGTAATTACCTAGTATTTTCCTTAGTATGCATTCTACAACATTTAAACATTAATGATAGTATTATCAAGCATAACATAGGTTCCATATCACTAACTCAATCACAGTAGAGTAGTCATGATCATCACCCATTCAGAGTATAGCAATACAATTTCAATAGTAATTATTGGAAGCAGTTTAGATTCTAGACAAAACAAGGTAGATAGAATCTTTCGTTCTTTCCCGAGCCATCACCACACACATCCTCCAGCCTTCCCTCTGCCTCTTCCTTTAGTTCGAGTATTTCTTACCGCTATCTGCAGCATAAGAAAAATAACAGGAACTAGTAAGCAAAACATGCTTAGTAAGAATCCGGGCCTACTCGCAAAACCATATCGATACATCATATCATGTACTCAGTAATCAAGATAGAACAAGATTATCAGCATCATAAGCATCTCATCAAGCATCGTAAACATCACATCAAATATCTCTAAGTACTTTACCGAGCCAAAATTATCTCTCAATGAGAAAATAATATGTTTTTCAAAAGCAGTTCCATAATGGTAAGTACATGAAAATACAATATCTCCAGGGCCCAGTTGTAGTACCACATCATGCGCGTTCCTTAATAAATTGGGGTAGCGAGCCACCAATCTAAATAGAGCAGGACCCTTCCGTCCTACCAATGCCATGACCTTCAGTTAACATGCACATTGGATTTGTTTAACGACCCCCTTCCGAGTCGGGTACACAACTTTCAAAGTAAAGTAATTTATCATTCAATTACTCATATATGTATATGCCTAAAGGTACTCTTAATCACTTCTCAAAGGGACACACCACACATTCGGGTGCTCTTGATCCCCTAGGGACACACCACACATTCGGGTGCTCTTGATCCCAGTTTCAATAGAGTAACCCTTTTTAAGCATATTATCAAACACATCATGTTCATATCATCAAGGTGCCCCATGGGCTATATGGCATGCTTTCATACCTAATAAGATAGGTCATATAATTTATATACACATCACATATGTAGTAGCATGCTTCATGGTCTCATTAGGTACTTCTCAACTCTAGAACTAGGGTTGGCCGAAACTCACAAGTAAAGGAGTTTGGTTTTCCAATCAAGCATTCCTTCAAACATTCTTACAAACACCTCTAGTATATTTCATGTTAACAATTTAAACATGGTTTAACCCTCAAAGTGGGGTTAGCATCCACTAACCCTAATTCCTAGGTCTTGGTCGAAACCCATCTAAACCCTAACCCTAGTTTCATAGGGTAGGAGTATCAAATATTCATACAAACATATATTCAAACACTTGATCTACATTCCTAAGCATGAATCCATTATAGAAAATCATAAAATCCCCAAACCCTAATTTCTATCATGCTTGGCCGAAACTTATAAGGGTGCAAATCCCAATTTTTGGTATTACAACATGAAGAGAAACAACATATAAGCATACCCTAAATTTCAAGGAATCTTTCCATGTAATAAAAAGTGTCCAAGGCCTCCCTTCAAGAGGGGGCCGAAACTTTCAATGGTGAAAAGCCCTAAATTTTGTACAAGAAAAATAACAAGGATCACACATAACCATTATACTGCAGGCGAGGGGATACTTACATCCTTGCGCTGGAATTTCTTTAAACCGTAGGGTACCCTACACTTGGAGGGTATGTGAAGATCCTCTTCTTCCAACTTCCTCTAGGACTCCTTGGACTTAGTAGATGGCAATGGCACCTTGACTTTCCTTCTTGAAATTGCCCTAGGGTTATCTCTAGAGTATGTTTTCGAAAATGAGAAGGAAAGGGAAGAGTGAGTTTTCGATTTTGGAAGAGTGAGGAAGAAGATCAAAGGAAGAGGAAGTTATTCCAACTTCCCTTATTTATACTTCTCTCATGAAAAGACATGTCTCTTCACTCTTACACACTTAACAAGCATGTCTCTCATCCTCTCAACAAGAAACAATGCTTGGTGTAGTGGTTAAGACATGGAGAGTGCAACTAGGAGGTTCAAGGTTCAATCCTTGCTCCCTACTTTTTATCACCTTTTGCACTAATCCATATCAAAGCCCATTAAGCCAAGTCCATCATGAAATTTCATAATATTTCATGTTTATGAATTCATAATATTTTCTAATATTTTTCCTGAATTCATAACATTATTTACATAATATTTTATAAATATTATTCACATAACTTTTCATGATAATAATATTTCATGAATATAATATTTCATGTATTCATGACATTTCATAACATGCGATTGCATGAAATTTATATCATTTCATTATAACCATTTTCATACATTGTCATGCTTTTACATTGACAAATTTGGGGTGTTACATGAACATAAACATAGTAACATTCTAAGCATGGCATAATACTTGGCATGAACATAAACATAGTAACATTCTAAGCATGGCATAATACTTGGCATGAACATAACATAATGAACATTCTTCCTATCATAACATATGAGCATCTTCTTAACATTATCATGGCATAGATCATTTATTCTCATGCATATTTCTTAACATGAAGCGTAAGCATAAAATCTTATCATCATAGCATAATGCATAACATGAATGGATGCATGAGTGGAATGCATATACATAAGGATGCTTAACTTTTTAAAACATACTTTTAATTTGCTTAAACATAATCATCATAACATCATTTGGGGTCCCCGACTTGTACCACATACATACATCATAGCGCGCATCCCTAGCAAGTCCGAGGTCGCGAGCCCCAACGTACTAGCGTAAGGACAGCATAGTCGGTAGTCCCCGAACCGAGGCGTTCTTAAGGTGCCCATCCCTGTTGCACAGCTCCGGTAGTGCCAGAACCGTGGACAGCTTCGGTAGTCCAAAACCGGGGCGTTCTTAAGGAGCCCATCCCTTGGACCCATACTTCGGTCCGGTACAAGCCCATACATAATGTAAAAATACTTTTCATGCTTCATCATTCATCATACATTCATAGCATAACCATGTTACATAAAGCATGACTTAACACATGCTTGCCCTTTCATTGTTCATTCTTATTGCATAACATCATGATGCCTGTAAGGCATGAGCATTATCTTCATTCATAAACATGGTATGCATCTTCTTTCATAAGCATGACATGCATCTTTATTCATACAACATGGCATGCATCATTCTTATCATGAACATAAACATTACATACTTATCATGGCATCGTCCTTATCATGAACTTAACATAACATACCTATCATAGCATCATTCTTATTGTGAACATAACCCTATCATACTTATCATGGCATCATTCATATCATGAACATAAACCTATCATATTTATCATGGTATCATTCATATCATGAACATACATAATAACTTAGCATGGTTCTTAACATAACATGAGCATATAACATAGCATGGTTCTCTACATCACATAAGCATGCATAGGTAGGATTCCCATAACATTTTACCTACCATTCAAATACATGGCATAAAACATAAACATTCATGATAACCCTATTAAGCATGGCATCAAATCATAACCAAAACATGAAACATAAACATGGAGCTTAAACCTTAGGGTTATAGTTAACATGATTTCTACCACATACTTGAACCTATACATATAACTACTTTATGGTAAACATGAACCATCATTCTTTGAACCCTAACTCCACCCCAAACCCTAGATCCAAGGCTTGGCTGAAACTTCAAGGTGGAGTTCCATCAATTCCATAAACATGTAATATAGCATAAGGTAAAGGAACCACCATACATCATTTATGAGACCATAAGAAGTCATTGGGCTCATGATTAGGGTTAACCCTAACCTTTAGGCCACTTTCCTAGGGCTGGCCGAAACTTATAAGGCCATGGGGAGTATGGAAAAATTCCATTAAAACCCCCCAATCACTCATAAACACTAATCGCATCTTACCATAGAGCCATTGGAGCCCTTACTTGAAATAAATCTTAACTTTAACCCTATTAACCCTTCTTGGCCAAAACTTGTGGAGTCCCAAGGCCATGTGAAAATTCACATAATCACCTTCCATCACCCTTATATCATGGCAACAAATAAACATATGCTTGAAGTTAAAGACTCAACCCTAACCCTTGGGTCCTTACGGTTGGCCGAAACATATAGGGCCTCTAGGGTACCCCAAAAATTCTCAAAAATTGTATTTAACCTCTAAACATCATGAGAAAACATTAAACAACATTTTGGAGATTTTTAGCATCATTAAGGACCCTTACATATTGTGGCCGAAACCCTAGGGTATCCTAGGGTACTCCAAAAATTCCCAAAAATTATACTTAACCTCTAAACATCATAAGGGAACATTAAATAGCATTATACAGATTTTTAGCATATTTATAGACCTAAAAATCATGGTGGCCGAAACCCTTAAGCATGAGGGTCTTGGTTTTCTTTCCTTTCAACATCAAATTCGAAAACCCACCACTATATCATACTAAAAATCATAAAAATCATAGGGAACTATTATACCACAGGTGAGGGAGTCTTACCTTGGGATTTCTTGATTTTTAGACCTTAAAAGAGAAATAACTTGTAGAACTCTTGACCCTTGATCCCTCCTTGCCCTTGTACTCTTGTAGAGATTTTAGATCTAGGAGATGGAACCTTGGTGGAAGCTTTTCCAAGGGGAAAACCCTCTAGGGGTGGTCGGCTAGAATGAGGGAGGAAGAGAGGAGGAAATGCAATTGAAAGAAGAGAGAATGAAACTCCCAAACCCCCCTATTTATCATCCATTAAAGAGGTAAATGAAGAGTCTCTTCATGACTCTTCATCTTCTTCTTAATCTTAACTTATATCCACTTCATTTCCTCATAGAAATCCCTTGCTAGGTGAGTTGGTTAAGGCTTACATGGTTGTACAAGAGGTCCAAGGTTCAATCCTTGGCTCATGCACCTTTATTTTTATTTTATTTTTATTTCATTTATTTTATTGTTTTTATTTCCTAAATTCCGAAAATCCCCCTAAAATCACCAATAATTATGCCAATATTCCTAAATAAAATTCTTTTATATTTATATTAATTTGACCTAATTTATATTAATTTTACCTAATTAATACCCATTTTTGGAGCCCATTTAAAGCTCATTGGTACTTATTTTTCTCAATTTAAATGAGAAAACATGGATTTTCTAGGCCAAAGTTCTCCTTAATATTTCTAGGTCCCTTGGAAAATTATTTAAACATGCTTAATATTTTAAGAAAATATTAAGAGAATTTTCTGGGTCGTTACAATAAATGCTAAACAAAAGAATCAGGCAGTGATAGTAATTTCCGGAAATCAAACAATCTTAACACAATAATAGCATATGAAATTCAGACTTTAAACAAGCTATTCAACTCAAACTAGCTATAATTTTTGGGAGCCAACCAATGCCAAGAAAATTTAGAAATACTAAAGGGTGATATCAATTGATTTCAAAACTATTCTACACCCAAAAAAACAAGTGAAAACTGATGTGAGCAATGCCCCCAAAACTGCTTGGCACGCAAGGGATCCTTTGTGTCGAAACTGAACCTTTTGTGCCAAAATTGATTCAAACAATTCAGCCGTGAAAACTATTGATCAAGCTTGGAAAATTCAGTTGTTAATGAAGTGCTAGCATGAATTTAGAAGGAATTTTAGACATAGATGCAGCAGATCACAAATGGGACAGGATTTCAGAATTATGGATAGCAACTTAGTGATGAAGCTAGATGCAGACTTAAGATGTAAAGCCAACAATCTTCAGGTGTAATAGCTCATTAAAAGTATGCTTAACTTCAGTAATTAGCTCTGCAAACCAACTGGATGCACGTCGATGCTGTGATTGAGAAAAGAAGCTGATACACAATCAAATAGGGAAGTTGAAATGCAAAAACAAACTGATGCAACCCAGCATTGACAAGTGCACATTGAGTTGTTAATTGGGATAAGAACAAACCGAACTACAACCAATGGAATCAAGTAAATGTGCAACACACAAATCGAATTGCAAATCTCAGAAAAACAAATGGATTCAAACCCTCAAAATTTCAGAACTCAGCTGATGTGCAGAAATATTGGATGCAGAAATGGTAACTGCCAATTCAGTGATAACTTGTTCGGTTTAGCTAGAATTATGAGGCTTAAGTAAAATGTTGTGCAAAAACTGTAAAAACTTGATGCTAGCTACATGACAGAGATGAAACCAGCAATTTCAGGCACAATTGATAGAAGAACAAGATCAGGAATGCAGAAAAGAAGTGCAGAAAATAGGATCCGAATTCATGTGTGTAGGAGTTCAGAAATGGAATGCAAAGCTTCAAGAACTAATGCCAAGAAACAACAAATTGGATTCAAAGCTTAATCAAGTCACTAAAATCAAGTATTCTAATCTAATGTCCAGATAAAATTCAAAGACAGCTCAGATACACTCAAGAACATAAGACTGATACGCATGGAACCTGGGGTTGATTTCAGAAACTGCTACAAGGGCAACTGAACGAAAATTCAGGTAGAAATCCAGATGCAAATCAAATTAGATCCAATGCATTATCACACTAATTGTTTTCTCTAATTCATAGCATCGATCTAGACAGAAATCAAATGCAAAGGAGGCTGCAAAATCAGAAGTAACTGGCTCGCAGAAACAGTTTTACAGCACAGCTGATACGCAAGGAGTTTGACAGGAAATAAGCTGAAATCTCAAACTAATGTTCACTAAACAAGTTCACTAACTAACTACATGACGAATTAAACCTAATTAAGCAGAAAACAAATTCAGAAATTGAAACTAGGTAGCTGATATAAAAATTCAGAAACAAACACTGCAGAATTCGAAAATTACATCTAATTGCAATGAAATTCAACTAAGCAAAACCTCAATCTCTCATCTCAGCTCACGAATCCTTGCTGTCACTCAAGGATAAGCCTCCAATTGAGAAAGAAGCGGTTCATACAAGAAAATTACAGCAGCTAGATAAAATTCAGAAATAAATGGCACGAATTCAGAAATGAAAATTACATCTAAAACTCGAAAATTAAATAAGAAAACTATCCTCAATCACTCTATTAGGTCAAGAACTTCTTGGGCGTCAAGCAAGAGTGAGCCTCGAACCCGCAAGCTCAGCAAACCATTGAAAAACAGCTCAACAATTCAAATCCACCTCTCACTCTGAACCAATTTGAATTCCCAATCGATTTCCTTAATCTGGCATTGTCCAATTGCGCGGATGGTGTGGGGATGAACCAAGCACTCCAGGGAACCCCTCTGAACTGCTCGGGTGGATGAAGGATGGAGCAAAATCGAGATTGAAGCAATAAATGACAGAGCTACAGAGACCTCACAACAACTCTGTTTTGGCCAATTCGGAGCTGAAAATTCACCGAGAACCTTCCCAATAGCCTAGCAATTGATCTGGTAGAAGGATTGAAGGGTCGCGCCCCTTGGATTGAAGAAAACTAGCTAAAGAACTGAAGAAGAAACGAATAAGCAAGCAACTGTGGCAGAGACGCGACGAGGAAGGAAGGCTGGGAATTTTTGATTAAATACATTAGAAATGGACGGTCCAGATTGATTTAGCTGAATCCAACGGCTGATCTTTCTCTGATTTGAGCCAAACTTTGATGATGATGATCTGGGGTCAGGATCTGCCTCGTTATAGCTCGGATCCTCCAGATGTGCAACGGATGGTCCAGATCAACTTAATCTTTGAATGGACGATCTAGAGCCCTCCGAGCTTGATCCAACGGTTGATTTAGCTTTGATTGGGATGAAACCTTCAGATCTTGATCAGGGTGCTTGATCAACCCTAGCCCTAACTCGAATTGCTTCAGATGGTCCCGGATGGCTCAGATCTAGCCGCTTTTTAATCGGATGGCCCGGATTAATCGTAAGCTTGATAATTTGATCCGGTTCACTTCCGACCCAAGTTTGACCCAGTATGCCCTAGGTCCAGGATCCTTTCATGCCTACAAAAATATATCAGAAAATTAGTGGCTAAATAATCCAAAAAATGTGTAAATTTGCAATTAAGTCCAAAATAAGAGGAAATCCTAAAACCTAGGGTAAAATCATAATTAAGCAAGTAAAACATGGGTCAAACATGGATTTTAGCAATTAAAATAATCAATAAAATGGTATTTATCAAGGAGTCTGGGTGGCTGAGAGAGCTAGGACTCCCCCACACTTAAACTTTGCAACAAAATGTTCAGGTGGCTGCAGGCGATTTAGGTTCAAGATCCATTGAAGGAATGGAGGGCTATGGATTAAAGTAAGATCTTCTCCTCCTTCTTGATGCCTTTTATAAGTCCTTCCAGGAGGTTGAAGTCTGTTCTGTTGGAGCATCAACTCCTGAAGTCTTCTGGACCCTGCAAAACAATATAATACCTCTCTCAAGTGTTCAGGGTCAGAAAGAAATGATATAAATTCAGTCTCTGCATGAAATGAATCCAAAACTGCATCATATCCAATTAAATCAAATTCTGGTATCTCAATGAATTTTTCATAAGTAATATCCTCCAAAGGTATATCAATAAACTTATCACACCCCATGAAATCAACTTTTGGCACATCAATAGTATTTTCATAATTATTTCCTATCAAGAATGTATCAAGCAATGTGTCACAGCCAATGAAATCAATCTCGGGTACCTCCATAAGTTTTTCACATTCAACCTCAGCATAAGATATAGCAAGAGATTCATCAAAATAAATAACATCAATTTCAGGCACTTCTAAAAATTTTTCACTATCCATCATATCCATAAAAGATGTATCAAGATATTCATCATAATAAACAATATCAATTATAGGTGCCTCTAAAATTTGTTCGCAACCCATATATACGGGAGATGCATCAAGTAATGCATGATGACCAAGGAAATCAATTTTTGGTACCTCTATTGGATTTGCACAAACAATTTCTACGCAAGGTATATCAATAAATTCATCAGAATCAATAAAGTCAGCACAAACAATTTTTGGTACCTTGCCAAATTTTTCTGAACAAAAAGGAGAAATACTTACCTGAGCGTGCTGGAGAATACCTAGAGGTTCTACAAGAGTATATGTATCCATGGCCTCCTCCTGATCAAGTACATGCTCCTCTTCAGATTCAGGTTCTGGTGGACACTCAACTAGAGCAGGTGATCCTTGGGTGCTTGCTTCCACCATGCAAGTCCCTACACTTTCTGGTTCATCCATTGAGTCTTCTAATGTACCAGTCAACTGTGGTGGTCCCTGGGGCTTAGTGCAATCCCCTACACCTATGGAATCATCTCCTATGCATGTTTCTCCTGTAATATCTGCAACAACAACATTAGAAAAATTAGGACCATCAATAATGTAACACCCCAAATTTTCAATATAATATCATGACGATGTATGGAAAAATGGTTATAATGAAATGATGTAAATTTCATGCAATCACATTCTATGAAATGTCATGAACCTATTTTATTAATGAAATGTCATGAATGCATGAAATATAATATTCATGAATATGAAATATTAAAAATATTATGAAATAATATTTATGGAATATTATGAAATATTATGAATTCATGAAATATTATTAATATTATGAAATTTCATGATGGGCTTGGCTTAATGGGATTTGATATGGATTAGTGCAAATTGTGATAAAAAGAAGAGGTAGAAAGGAGGAAGCAAGGATTGAACCTTGAACCTCCTAGTTGCACTCACCATGTCATAACCAATGAACCAAGCAATATTTCTTGTAGAGAGGATAAGAAACATTCTTGTTAAATCGAGGGAAGCGAAGAGACATGCCTTTTCATGAGAAGAGTATAAATAAGAGAGGGGTAAAGGAAGTTACACTTCCTCTTCTTCTTCCCCACTTCACTTTTCGAAAATCAAGAACCCTCTTTCTCCCTTTCCATTTTCGAAAACACCACCCTAGGGTTCTAACCCTAGGGAATTTGAAAGGAAGAGGACCCATTGAAGGTTCTTGCCCTCTACTAAGTCTAAGGATCCCTAGAGAAGATTTGAAAAGGATTTTCACTTGCCCTCCAAGTCTAGGGTACCCTACGGTTTAAAGAGAAGGTGAAATTCCAGCGCAAGGATGTAAGTGTCCTCTCGCCTGCAACATAATTGCTATTGAATGTTTGTTGTTTCATTCTTTTGAAAAATCACAAGGGCTTCCCTTGATGAAGGTTTCGGCCACCCCTTGTAAGGGGTCCAAGAGAGGGGTTTTTGATCAAACCTTGATACATGCTAGTACCCCTAGAGATTTTATACACATATGTCTTGTTTCCAAATTTTTGGAGGACAAAAATTAGGGTTTAGCCACCCTACAACTTTCGGCCAAGAGGAGAAAGGCTAGGGCTTTTGGGTTGTTTGCTATCCTATTATGTTCCCATGATTAGTAGTGTAGATGAAGTGTTTGTGTAAATGTTGTGTGAAGTTTGGATGTCAAAAAACCTAGCCTAGCCATCCTACAAGTTTCGGCCACCCCTTGTAATTTAGGGTTAGTGGAAGCTAACACCACTTTGAGGTATAAACCATGTTTCAATTGTTAACATGAAGTGCACTTGAGGTGTTTGTAGAAATCCATGAATGAATGCTTGATTGAAAAACCAAAGGAACTCCCTACCCTTGACTTTCGGCCAACCATGGTTCTAGGGTTGGGAAGTACTTAATGAAACCATGAAGCATGCTACCACTTATATGATGTGTGTATAATTTATGTGACCTATCTTATTAGGTATAAAAGCATGCCTTATAGCCCATGGGGCACCCTTATGACATGAACATGATGTGTTTGATAATATGCTTGAAAAAGGATACTCTATGGAAATTGGGATCAAGAGCACCCCTAAATGTGTGGTGTGTCCCTAGGGGATCATGAGCACCCTTGATGAGTGGTGTGTCCCTTTAAGATGTTATTAGGAGTACCTTTAAGCATATACATATATGTGTAATTGTATGTTAAGATACTTTACTTTGAAAGTTGTGTACCCGACTCGGAAGGGGGTCGTTAAACAAAATCCAATGTACATGTTAACTGAAGGTCATGGCATTGGTAGGACGGAAGGGTCCTGCCCTAATTGGATTGGTGGCTCGCTACCCCAACTCATTAGGGAATGCGCTTGATGTGGTACTACAACTGGGCCCTGGATGATGCTATATTTCTAAGTACTTACCTTTATGGAACCTTTTGAAAAGCATTTTCTCATTATGTGATGATCTTGTTCTGTAAAGCACTTAGAAATATTGATGTGATGCTTATGATGCTTATAATTCTATCTTGATTACTGTGTACATGATATGATGTATCGATATGGATTTTTGCGAGTAAGCCCGGATTCTTACTAAGCATGTTTTGCTTACTAGTTTCATGTTGTTTTCTTATGCTGCAGATAGCGGTAAGAAATACTTGAACTAAAGGAAGAGGCAGAGGGAAAGCTAAAGATGTGTGTGGTGATGGTTCGGGAAAGAAAGAAAGATTCTATCTACCATTTTTGTCTAGAATCTAAATTGCTTCCACTAAAGGATTATAAGTTGTATTACTATACTCTGATTGAGTGATGACTATAACTACTCTACTGTTGTTAAAGTTAGGGATATGGAACCTATGTCATGTTAGATAACTCTATGCTTGGTTGAGTTTAGAAATTAACTGATACATGTGAACTTTATATAGAGGAAGACACTATCATTAGATGTCTAATTCTTGTTGTATGCATGCTAAGTGAAATGCTATAGAGTTCCTATTTCCTGTTGCTTATGAATGCTTCTTATGCATGTGTTTAAGGTTAGATAACTCATGCTACATTTCTACTTGATATACATGCTTAACATGATAAATGATATGAATGTATGGACCCGTAACCCCGCCTTTAGGGTAGATATAAGGGCGGGCGTTACAAATAACACTATCATCATAAAATAAAAGTCTAGAATGGTCCTGTGGAGCTTCAGTTTCTTCTTCTGGAGCTGAAAAATTTGGAAATGAATTTTGAATAGGAATCTCCGGAGGGATGCATGCTGTAGGTGCCCTATATTTGATGATTTCTTCTTCTTCTTCCACCAAAATTCTAAGATCACTTGAAGAAGGACTTGGCCATGCACTAGGGTCACCTTGAACTGATATAAAACCAACTCCGGGGCTCACAGAATTAAAAGGAGCTTGAGAAAATAATTGTCCTGATTCTTGGGCTTTTATCTGATTCCTTTGATCTACCAATTTTGCAAGGCGTTGTTGTTGAAGTTGATGTTGTTGAAAATTTTGCTGTTGTTGTTGTTGAAAATTTTGCTGTTGTTGTAGGATTTGTTGACACATCTCCATCATCCTTTGGTGTAGAACCTCATCCTAATCAGGATTCTTAAAGCCGCCTTGGTTAGTGTGGAACCCCTGTTGGTCTTGAAATGAAACATAAGGCTGCTGAAGTCCAGGAGGAGGCTGTGCATTCTGAAATGGAAATTGTTGGGGCTGCTCAAAATGGATGACATGACTGATTTAACTGCTGAAAACTTGGCTCACAACTTGGTGGAGATGGCTGAAAATTTTGATTATGGAAATTCTGATCATAGGGCTGAAAATTTTGGTTTTGAAATTGAAAATTTTGATCATATGGCTGTGAATGTTGAAAAGGTTGTTGAAAATTCTGTATGGGTTGAAATTCTTGCTGCCATGGCTGATGTTGAGGCTGAAATTGATTATTTCCTTGCTGAAAACTTACAAAAGGCTGCTGGAAATCTTGGTTAATATACTGAAATTTTGGGTTTAGTTGAACTTGATGGAAGGGTGGTTGCTGAAAATTCAAATTATCGTGACACCCTTGCTGAATTCCTTGAAAAGGCAATTGATCTTGTTGATAAGATTTCTGAAAGTTGGGCTGAAAATTCTGGAATTGTGGCTGCCCAATCTGAAAATTCTGACCTGGCTGAAAATCTTGCTGAAATTGTTGACATTGTGGCTGAAAAAACTGATTTGGTTGCTGATTGAATGGTTGGTTCTGCTGAAACTGTGGACACAGCTGCTGGTAATTAGATGAGAACATTTTGAATTGGCAGTCCTGTCACAAAACAAACAAGAAAAATAGCAGCAACCGTATACAAAAGATAAAGCAAAATAAAATAGAACCCAATGATATGTCCAAAAGCATACAAGCAAAAATCAATCAAATCAACTAGTTGCTTCCCCGGCAACGGCGCCAAAAATTTGATGGACCCAAAATAGACTGTCACGAATGTGGGTCTCAAATTTAGAATTTATAAAATGCTGGAAACCCATTTTGCAATCAAAATATGAAAACGTAGTAAAGGGGCCACAGGTCATATTTTTCCTCGGGACTAGTTGACGTTGTGTGATTCGCGCTTGTGTTTATGTGCCGTTTGTGTTTTTGGGTTTCAAATAAAGTTTGGTTGTGGTTTCAAATAGAAATGGAAACTCAATAGAAAGAAGGAAACTTAACCATGGAACTTAACAAGTGATGGCAAGTAATAACTCAACCAATAGAAACCGAATCAAGCAAGGGAACTTAGCTAAAGTTTGGCAACAAATCTGACACCAAATTGCAAAACAAGTTGCTAGAAAGATTAGTGAGAATAGGGCAGTGATTTTTAGCAGCAAGCAAACTTGGCACAAATCAAGCTGGCTATAAAATCTTGAAGCAAACAATTGAAAAGAACTCAGAAATGTCCGAATGCAAATCTAACCAATTTCAAACACAATAGCTCACTAAAAACTACCTTAAACTTGGCACCAAGCACTGCCTAATCTGCACTTGATACAAAGTGCCAAATTTCAGCAACCTTGATGCAAAGGAGAAGATAAATTCTGTGCCAATACAGAAATCTGATACCAAGAGCCCAAAACCATCACAAACAATTCGGAATTTAGCATGCAGGTCTGAAAGAATTTGAGAGCAATCACTGATCAATCGAAACAATTCAAGTGCAGACATAAATTGCAAGAACACAGAAATCTTGTGCAGAATTTCAGGGACCATAGGCAGAATTGCAGCTACTAATGGAATTGCAGAATTCAGAAATGGAATGCAGAGGGAAAATCCAGCAAACAATGCTCTCTTAATACACAATTTCAGAAACTAATACATGATACGCATGAAAAGAACAGAATTCAGAACATCCAAATGCAAAGCCAGCTACTTAGTTTAGCTTGATACAAAATCAGTGAGTGTTCACAGCTGCACAATTCAGAATCGAATTGAATACAGAAATAATTGCAAAGTTTCACATTTCATGAGTTGGATGCAAGTCAAACAAATTTACTGATGTGAAGTAAATGGATGTGAAGCAACAAATAAAGTGCAAGCTTCAGAAACAAATGAATAAGCAGCAATTGAAATTGGTACGCAAGATGAACTGATACACAAATTGAAACTGATTTGCTACATGTGCAGGAAATGCAGAAGTGAAAGACAGCAGGTGATTGCAGAAATGCAGTGACTGATCAAGTGCTGAAATTAACAATGCATGCTGAATTCGAGTACCAAAATACACTACAAGGTGTGCTAAAATGTGATCTAAATTGATGCTGATGCTGAACCCGATACAATCTCAGAAATGCTGAACTGAAACTACTAAAAATAAGATGATACGCAGGACAAACTTGACACGCAATGGGAAATCTGAGCAGAAATGCGGAGTTGAAATTAAATGCTGATAAAACTCAAATCAAACTCATTAGCTACCAAAATGTCTACTTAAATCTTAAGAACTAAAACCAGAAATGAATTGAATTCAAAATAAACTGAAAAATTGCAGAAACTAAGCTGGAAATGGAAAAGCAGAGCTGATACGCAACTACCACTGATACGCAAGCTACAAACAAGAAATAAACTGAAATAAAAATCAATTAGCCACTAAACACATTCCCTAGCTACTTGACTTAAAGATTGAACCCTAATTTAAGTTGTAACAATGCAGTAAATGAAGTTAACCGATCTGAAACCAAGACAGAAACGAAACGAAAGCAGTAATGGAAATTACAACTACAAACAACTGAAATTAGCTAAATAACTAAGCCTCAATCCTCCCTAAGCTCAAAATCTCCTTGGTCGTCAAGCAAGGGCTGGCCTCGAACCCCTAAGCTCAGCAAATCAGTGGAGCGCAGCTTCAATTGACCAATCTGCTCAAACTGCCTCAGCTGGGAAAATTCCGATCCGAACTCTTCAATCTCAGTTTGTTGAGCTGCGATGGTGATTTGGAGAAGACCTGAGCTCACCTGAGAACCCCTACAAGTGGCTCAGATCGTCGAAAATGGGTTGTAGCCAAGATTTTAGTGCTCGGACCACAGATGATGCTGAAACCCTCAAACACCTCTGTCCGGATGAAATTTGAGCTGAAATCTCGATCGAAACTGTCTTCCAAGGATTCAGATGATGATCAAATGGAGAAATTGAGGGGTCACGCCTTCTTGGATGAAGAACTTGAAGAAACTGATGAAAAACAGCTGAAGAATGTAGCTACGGCGAAGATGTGACGAGGAAGGAAGGCTGGGTGAAGTTTGATTAAATACTTATCAATGGACGGCCCAGATTGATCGGAGGAAATCCAACGGCTGATCTTTCTCTGATTTGAGCCAAACTTTGAGGATGTTGATCAGGGGTCAGGATCTGCATTGTGGTACCTCAGATCCTCCAGATTTTCAATGGATGGTCCAGATCAACCTAATCTTTGAATGGACGATCTAGAGCCCTCCGACCTTGATCCAACGGTTGAATGAGCTCTGATTGGGATGAAACCTTCAGATCTTGATCAGAGTGCCTGATCAACCCTAACCCTAGCTCGGATTGCTTCAGATGGTCCCGGATGGCTCAGATCTAGCCGCTCTTGAATCGGACGACCCAGATTTAATCCTAATCTTGATAACTCGATCCGGGTCACTTCCGACTCAAGTTTGACCCAATATGCCCTAGGTCCATGAACCTTTCATGCCTACAAAAATAGATCAAGAATTTAGTGGCCAAATAATCCAAATATGTGTAAATTTGCAATTAAGTCCAAAATAAGAGTAAGTTCTAAAACCTAGGGCAATTTCACAATTAAGCAATAAAAACATAGGTCAAACATGGATTTTAGCAACTCAAATAATCACTAAAATGGTACTTATCAAGAATCATAAAAGATAGTTAAGTCTGACTATTGAGTTTTGGTTTCCTTGGTATGCTTGGGGACATTAATTGCATTTAGTCATTTATTGTGGTGATGGACTCTATCTTGTTAGATTAAGCATGACGTTTTATTGTTCTCCTAGTGAGGATTTTGTCATGCCTATCCTTAATCCTCTTATGTGTGATAGCATTTGTAATATTTGACACTCTAGAACTTGCTTTGATTCTTTTTGAAAATACAATAGCCTAAACTTACATGAATTTGATGGAGGCAACCTTTCTTGTTGAACTCTTAGTTTTCCCTCTCCTTTGTTATTGTTACGACTGAGCATTTCACCTATTGTTTTCATATTTCATTGTCTTTCCTTTGTCAGATCTTTTCATTGTCATTACATTCTCACTGCCATATCATTATTAGCTTATTTTTCCCTTGAGCATGCGATGAGAGCATGGGGTGATTGCATGATGAGTTACATTTTTATTTCTCTATTATCAGCCTCTATTATTGTGACTTTTAGATGTTATCATGCTTTGCTACATTGCCCGAGACGGGCAAGTTTTAAGTGTGGGGGGGGGGAGACAAGTGTGTATGGATGAATGCTTGTTGAAAAAAAATCTTTCTGAAAAAAAGGTCTCTCTGTGAAAAAAAAAGAAAGAGAGAAATGAAAAAAAACAAAAGGAAAAAAACGCAAAAGAAAAGAATGAAAAATTAAAGAGAGTGAAAAGAATTCTCAAGCATTCTGGATTTTTGTTAGTGATGAACAAGAGGGAATATTTTCATAAAAGAATTTTTGATGTATACTCATTTGATATCTTTCTTAGAGAAACTCAAGAGTGAAGTTGTTGATACATGCATGCATTTTTAGAAGTGTTGTAAGTGGTTGTTGTGTATTGTATTGAGAATGTGCAAGGAGAATTTTGAGTGTTAGAGGTTTGATTGAGTTATTTACTTTGGCCTATTGTTTGATTGTATACATCATGTTAATTACCCCAATGCTCTCATATTCTCTTTGATCTTCTTTGATCTTCTTTCTGATCTTCTTTGTTATCTACTTTCTTGTTCTCTTGTTAGCACGTGATTTCATCATTATTCATTGAAAAACCCTCTTGATTTGTGTACTTATGTTATAGTAGTGGAGAAGTAGAAGATAAGCAAGTATATGGTAGTGCAATGTCATGAATGTTTTGAGAGAACTCCACTTCCATATTTATTATTTTTGTGAGCATCAGTGCATATATCTATCTTGTGAGGTTTTTGTCATGCTTAGTTTATTCAAGTTGATGAAATTACCATGTTTTTGACTTATGTGATATTTGCAGCCATAAATACATGGATTCTTGAGACTTGATGATCCTAAGTAATTTTCTTTTATTATTCCTCAAGTATTGATAGGGGATGTAATGTTTAGGAGATATGTTGTTTTCTTTGAGTTTTATTTACTTGCCCGGGACGTGCAAGAAGTAAGTGTGGGGGAGTTGATAACCATCATTTTTGTGATTATTTTAGGCTCTAAAATCCATGTTTGATCTACATTTTATATGCTTACGTTTGCAATTGTATTAGGTTTCACGTATTCCCCCTATTTTGGCATTTAATTCAAATCATTATATATTTGGGATATTTTTTAGCAATAAATTTGAATATCATTTTGTAGCCTTCAAATGATCATGGACCTAGATCAAATCGGGTCTGACTTGAGTCAGCATTAGATCCAGATCAAAGGGATTAAGCATTGGATTAATAGGAGCCGTCCATTCCAGAGAACGGATAGATCTGAGCCATCGGTCAACTTCTGGTCAATCCGAGTTCAAGATGGAGTCAATCATGACCATAGATCAAGATCTAAAAATTTCAACCAAATCAGAAGTAATCTGACCATTGGATCAAGCGTAATATGTTCTAGACCATCCATTCATGAAAAGGGAATATCTGGACCATCCGCCACTGGTCTGGCTAATCCGAGCTATGGACAGGTAGATCAGGACCATTGATTGAGATCTGTGAAGTTTGGTTCAGATATGAAAAGATCTGACCGTTGAATGAAGCCAAATTGATCTCAGTCGTCTGTTGCTTCCATCATCATATGGCTGAACCAATGGTTTGGCTGAACCATTGACTGGACTAAACCCAATTTCTGGCTGGGCTGAATGAACCAAGGATTGCTGGACTGAGCTGTGGTCGAACCCAAGATTAAAGCTGACTGAACTCAAGCTGCTGGACCGAACTCATGCTTGACCGAACCAAGCCGCTGAGCCAAACAAAAGGGGCAAGCACAACTAGGGCACGACATCCTCTCGAAATCATCTTCTACGCATAGCGAGGGCGATCGGGGAGAGGGGTTGCAGACGAGGGGTCCCCGTCTCGATCCATCTTCTCTACCTTCACCGCCGGCGGTATTCTATCCACTTCATCGCCGCCGGGCGGACGAGCTAGGGCTCTGGGGGTTCCGAACCCTAGTCGACTCCACCGCAGCTTTCTCTCGAGTTGAGGGGTTCCCGACTCGATCAAGGCTTTCGCCCACTCCACGGCCACAGTTCACCCTTCATAGGAAGTTTTTCTTCAGCATTTGTCCTCAGCAGTTCTTTCTAGTATGATTCCTTCGCAGCATTCTGTCGGGTTGAGGTAAGTGACGAGCCTTCATCCGATCCAGCAGTTTCTTCACAGAAGTTCCTCATAGCTTCAATATCAGCGCCAATTCTTCCTTCATAGCGGCATATTTCCTTCATAGCAGCAGCTCTTCGTAGCAATTCCAGAAGCCAGCAGTAGTTTTTTTTCTTTCAAACCAGATTCAGCAGCAATTCTGTTTGATTAGTTTTGATAATTTGAGTTGATATTTGTTGCTTGTTGATTTTCAAATTTAGATGTTGATGCTTGTAGCAGGTTTGATCTTCTATGTGTTAGAATGACATACACTCATTTTATCTTAATACATGCTCACATTGTGTTTGATGAATTGTCTCTTTCATTAGTGGACTCTAGTTTGAATTTTTCTTATCGTAGATTCTTGTAATGTTTCATTAGTTTAATTGCTTTAGGTTTCATTTATGTTCAGTTCCCTAAATGCTTTACCTTATGTTTCTTTTAATTCTCTTGCAAGTATAGTTTAGTGAGGTTAGATTTATTACCTGCATTGTCTTTCACTTCGTAGTCATAACACTCAAATCCAAACCCTAGTTATCATCCAAAATCCAAAAGAAATAATATACGATCCTGAGAATTATCATGTACCAACTACATTCATTGGGAGACGACTCGAGTTACTCTATACTACATTAGTGTAGAGGAGTTCGATAATTAAATTGTATTTGAAACCGTGACACGACTGAAATGCTCATCATCGGCCGAGTGGGTAGAGCTGTGACACTGTACGCACCTTGCTATCACTGCTCATAAGTGGCCGAGTGGACATGATGCTGGCGGGGGACCACCCCCTACCCCATGTATACATGAGGGAGCGTCGCTCTCATCTCCTCTGATCTATGGGAAGAGAAGGGATCCCTGTCTGCTACCATGCTCCGAAACCACTACCCATGAGCGGTCGAGCGGAGCAGAACAGAGCAAATGCACACACCCAACGGTATCCACTAACCCATGTGTGGTCGTGTGTGCATATCATGTACCGGAAGACGATTGGCTTAACCACAAGGGAGTCGCTAATCGCTGGCATGGAACAGTGCATGTATGATGCATGACTCAAACACATGCAACCCCTACCAGGTCATCATACATAACTCAACATAACATGCACAGGTCGATCACAGGTATAATAATCTAACCATCACGCATCTAGGTGCACATGCAAGTAATAATAGCAATCAAATCAATGTAGATATCAAATGACATGCCACAATAACCCAATCAGTTCATATCTAGACACACATGCAAGTATTACTAGACACAATCAATGCAACCATACAGTGGTCTGCTATTTTACATCTACATACTCATGTCATACCCATGATATACAGAATCAGATAACAAATAAATGAGACTGTATAGAAGGAAAATTTAGATCATATCCAACGTCAAC
The DNA here is from genome assembly GCA_024364735.1 of Boesenbergia rotunda. NCBI lineage: Eukaryota > Viridiplantae > Streptophyta > Magnoliopsida > Zingiberales > Zingiberaceae > Boesenbergia > Boesenbergia rotunda. The sequence goes on along the minus strand of JAGFNQ010002314.1, from coordinate 19,115 downwards.
CATAATGATCAAGTAGGATAACAAAACGATAGTAGATAAAGGTCAATATCAGCCTACTACATCAACAACAAATAGTCATGCATAAAGATAACGTGGATCTAAAGAAGACAAACAAGAAGTACCCGCCTCAAAGTGTAGAAGTCCGCTTCAAAGCAGAAAGAACCACCCGCCAATAATCCAAAAGCGATCAGTGTCCTGTATTAACGGACATAATTTTATCTATCATAACAATTATCAAATAGCTAAACAAATCCCTAAACTGTATCAGGGCTAACCTAATTACCATAATCATTTTAATTATTCCAAATTAGATGATTAGCACAAGTTTCCGTGATTGAGTTCAACTTAGGTTTAGTCCAAACCTAAACCAAGATCCAACCCAACCTAACATTAGAACCAAGCCAACATCACAATACCATAGCACTCCCTGACCCAACACACGGCTAAGGGAAAGATGATCTCAAGATCACCAAGAGTATAAACTCACAGACTATGCTAGTTCTCCATTAATTTAAAACTAATCAACGATTGAGCAACCCTGTAAATGAAGCCCTATGATCCAAAGTCGATCAAAGGATTAAGAGAAATTCCTAGGAATCAAACTCTCAAACAAAGATTTCTTCAACAAAGAATAACACAGGATTAAAAACACAAGATGACTCACTTAAAGCATAAAAACACCACCCAACCTCTACACATACAAGGTGTCAACAGAAAAGGATAAATTGAACTTCCATGATTAAGCTTCAATCCTACCCGATTCTACTTAGAGGATTGCTACCACCCATCTGGAGACTAAGCTACAAGAAGCTGTCAAGAACAGAGACCTAGCCATCAACTGATCTAAACACACAGATCAAACCAGCAATCCCTATTTCAAGCAAATGCTAAAGAGAAAACCAAAACAACTATCCTTACCTAACTGTCGCCGATCAAGAATCCAACCTCAGCCAAGAGAGGATTAAGGGAGAGAAGAAGGATTGACAAGCTTTAGATCTAGGACTGAGCTAACCATCCCCTTCTACCGTAGGAGTTCTGTTTATCCTCAAGTCAACACTCAGATTCCCATCCTATCAAACAAGTCGGATGCAATTTGAACACCAGGGATAGCATCGGGATCGCTACAAACCCACACCACAAGAGTCGCTCAAGATCTAAGAGGGAATGCTTACCTACCAAAAATAGACCATCCAATAGACAAATGGTCAGCCAACTACTAGGGAAAGCTTACGCTCTATAGAAATCTCTCTTCAGCTTGCTAATTTGGAGGTCACAGGTCGGTGAGCCGGGTTGCAAAAACCAAGAGACTGGTGGAGACAGACCTCTATGATGATCTGCGAGGAAGGAGAGGAAGAAGATGAAGCTGCGGCTAGGGTTCACCGGAGATGTAGACGACGACGAAGGCGGTGGTGGCATTGACTTCGAACGGCCAGAAGAGGTGTGCGAGCAAACACTGAGCCCTAACAGCCACTTATTTGGGTCTTTTTGCATTTAAGCCCAACCATCATAGTTAATTCAAATAGCACCCCTAAATTTGAAAATTTTAGCAAACATCCCCTTTAAGGTTTAGTTTTAAATCATTTAAATCCCCTAACCTTCGTCTAAGAGCTCGGAAATCCTAGGACCCTTTTTCGAAAATTTTCCCCGAGCGATGATAATATTTCGGATTTAACATCCAATGTGTTGGTAAGTGAGGTATATAACTTACCCACCTCTACTCTTGTTAAAATAATCGCTAGTACAAATGATGATTTAGCTAAGACTAGAAAGAAGGTTATGAAATTGAAAAATGAAGTTGCATGCTCAAATTAGAATCAATGAAACTTAAGGACAATGTGCATGTTTCCTCTTCCATTTCACATGATTCATGTTTAGAAAAGGAAAATAAGGAGCTAAGGGAAAAGGTAGAAGACCTCACCAAGACTCTTGGAAAATTTCAAATTGGCTCAGAAACCTTGACATGATCATCAATAGTCAAAGAGCCGTGTATAACAAGGCCGGGATAGGTTATAGACCCAAAACCAAGGAAGTGACATTTATTTCACTTATGGGTAGGAAGGGTGCCCCTTTGAAGCAAGGTGTTAGGGGAAATGTATAGAAGACATGGGCACCAAAGAAATACTTAAATGATGTTTGTGGATCTAGCATTTGGGTACCAAAAGTTTGTGTTTTCCGTGTTATTTAGGTGAAGGTGAAGGAAGCCTAAAAAATGTGGATAGTGGATAGCGGGTGTTCAAGGAATATGACCGGGGATGTGAGCAAATTCTCCACCATTAGCTATCTAAGAGAAGAAACTGTTGGTGCAGGAAGCACTAGATCAAACCTTGTTTTGATATTGGCAAAGGATTCAAAGTTAAGGGTTGTTTGTGATCTAATGATGTTACTTGAGTGTGCAGAAACAAAGTCCTAGCGAAGGGTTGCTAGGCACTGGCAAAGGAATGCCAGCCAGAAGAAAAGCCCTAGCGAAGGACTGCTAGGCTCTGGCGAAGGATTGCCAGAATGGACAAACCCTAGCGAAGGAATGCTAGGCCCTGGCAAAGGACTGCCAGAAGAAAAGACCTAGCGAAGGGCAGCTAGGCACCAAGCGAAGGGCAGCTTGGTAACTCAAGACCTGGCGAAGGACTGCCGGGCAAAAGTCCAACTGGAGGATCCGGTTGGCACCAGGTAAACTCTCTCGAGAGGAGTAGGTGAGGACGCGTTCCCCTTGAGGGAACATTAGGCGTCGGTTCGACCTAGGGCTCCATTTTGGAGACCAAAGTCAGAACCAAGACAGCTAAGGCTGTATAAAATAATAATATAATTGTTATTTGGACAAACCCTGGATGCAGGATCGAAGGACTGAGTATCTGCAGCTCAGAGAGTCTCAAAGGAGTGAGGCAGAAGCTGAGCAGGGCACCCCGGACGACCAGGGCGCCCCCAAGGTCAACCCAAGTCTGTAACAACCGCGACGTGTTTCGCCCCGCTTGTCGCGGGCGCCCCGCGTGTCTCGGGCGCCCCCACTGCCAGCTGCCAAAGCGCACCCCTGCGAAGCCGAAGAGATGAAGCTTTGACCAGTCAATCCGGGCGCCCCGAGTCCTCCGGGCGCCCCGGTCAAACCGGATCCCGAAGATAATGGGATCAGACGGTGACCGAGCTACAGTTGGATCTGCTGCCACGTGGGGGGCGCCCCCGTCGACCAGGGCGCCCCTAGGCCCTATATAAAGGGCCCTCGACCTCGTTCTTCAGTGCATCACTAACTGCGATGCTTAAACGCTCTTTTGCTTCCACGACTCGCTCCCGAACTCTTCCAACTCGAGCTGACGACGTCCTGCTGCTCCAACACTTCGATCTACACCGGACGTCGGTAACGAAGAGCTTGATTAAGTTTACTACTCTGATTCTGTAATACTTTTTATTGTAAACTTTCTCGAACATATAGAATTGCCCGCAGAAAACGGTCAACGACTGTGGGCCTTGGAGTAGGAGTCGACACAGGCTCCGAACCAAGTAAAACGACCTTGTTAGCATTGTTTTTGTGTCTTATTTCCGCTGCGCACTTACTCTTTTTAAATCCGAACGATTTGCGACATTCACCCCCCCCCCCTCTCTCGCATTTCTCGATCCAACAAGTGGTATCAGAGCGGGGATTATTATAAGTTGGTGCAACCACCACTTTGAAATTTTTTTCGGATTTTTTTCGCTTTATTTTTCAAATAAATAATATCTTTGAAAATGGGCACTTACGCCTTTTTCAATTCTGAATTCTCATTTTCTCACCATAAGTCAGAATTGATAAAAGAATCAATTTGTGAAAACTTATCGTAAAATTTTTTTATTATTATTTTAATATTTTTCTTCGAAATTCGTGCTATCTTAATTCGAGAAATTTTTTTTTCTTACTTTTTCTTTATTAATCAAAATTGTTAAGGTCAACATTTTCAAAATTTTTATTATTATTTTACCTTGAAATTCGTGCAAACACCTTTTGAGCTTGTTTTTCTCTCTCTCTCGCACTACTAATCCAAGACCAAGTCTTGGTACATCTCTATTTTTTTTCTTTCTGTGCAAGATTTATCCTTAATGGCCAATCAAGAATGGAACAGTGTTCGTCCGCCTCTATTCTCTGGCGAGAACTTCAGAACCTGGAAAAGTCTAATGGAATCCCACCTGAAGGACAATCTAGATCTCTGGTTGATAATTCAAACAGGGTTCCACCTCCCTACAGAAGATGGACTATCAATTGCATGGGACAAACTGGATGAACCAACCCTCAACCAAATTGAGACTGATGCAAGAGCAACTGCAATTCTTCAATGCGGTCTAACTAACGAACAACTCAAGCTAGTTGGATCCTTCAACTGTGCTAAAGAAATGTGGGAGAAACTAATCAACCTACACGAAGAGAGCTCCGACATTGAGGTACTTGATGTCCAAGCACAGATAGCCGAATCAGAATCTGAACTCGAATCCAGAATCGAAATCGAACCAGTAGAATCAGACGACGAACTGACTAAGACGGTAACTAATTTTGAATCTTTTTCTAAATTAGAATTGAATAATCAAATAGATACTATAATGGTCGAGAAAGGTATAAGTTTTATTGCAGGGAAAACTCCAAGAGAACTGCAAAAGAGGCCTCAACTAGAACCTGAGTCCAACTCAGACTCAGAATCTGACGACAAAGAAAGGTATCCTCGGAAACTTGTCCGGTTAGCTCGCGACCACTATAAAATACTGAGGAAACAATCAAGCAAAGGGAAGATGGCTAAAATCAAGGGGGAGACCTCCAAAAGGGAATCAAATGGTAAATTTACAGTATTTAATAATCCATTATTTACTATGAACAACATGATTAATTCATATGAAAATGTAATTCATAACATTGCTTATTGCGAAAATCTAGAATATTATTACCATTTTGAAGTGACTTAAATAATTTGTTTTAAATTGCATGTTTGATTGATTAATTGTTTATTTAATTTCTGCAATTTACCATGCTTAGACTTAGGTTTAGTTAGCTTAAGGACTTAACCAATTACTTGAAATTTGAAAATATAGTATTGGGAGGAGGTGAGATGATAGTACGTTGGGGAAACCAACTCTAATAAGATCAAGTCTACTTGGTCACTTTAGACTGGTGAAACTAGCCGAAGCTACCGATCCAAGACCCAAGCTAGTTAGACCAGAAAATGACCTAATTTAATTTGAAAATGAAATTTCATTAAAAGGCTTTGTCAAGGAAAGGGTGGATGATCCCATAAGGCTATGGCCAAAGAAGGCCTAGTGCCTCGCCAAGACCTGGAAGCCAATTTCTGAAATTCAAATTCAAATTATCTTTTGTCAAATCCGAATCTAACACAAATTTCAAATAATTATAGATTCTAATCTGTTTTCAAAATCTCTATTTTTCAAACTTATTATGTTTCAAAAATCACTTAATCAGTGTTCAAAATTTTTGCTTTCTAAACTTATATTTTTTATCAAATATGTTTTCAAAATTAAATAACTTTTTTCAAAATAAATGAAAATTCCTTTTCAAAATTAATTTTTACCTTCAAACCTGTCTCACAAAGAACTTTTAAGGTTAACTGTTTGAAAATCCTAGATTGGGTGAGACAGGAAAATTAAGTTCAATTAAAATTTCTTTTATGTTGTATTTTAATTCAGAGGACAATTCCAACATAGTCAAACCTAAGATCTTAGATAAAGTCAGTCTATGTCGGATATAGGGGGAGTTCTTCTTAATGTTTTTTTAGATTTCTCAAAATCCTTATGCTTTAAAACTTATTTTCATCTCAAAATAAGGCTTTCAAAAGTTGATTCAAAATCCTTAATATATTACTATCGCTTTGGAAAAATTATTATCATTTCAAATTTTTTAAAACTGTGTTATTATTCTAAATTGAGTTTTCAAAAATTTATCTCCTTGAAAGTTATCATATTCAGAAGATTGTTCAAAAGTGCTTCTTTTGATCTTGACAAACCCTAAAGACACAGAGGAAAGGTCCACTTCATGATCTTCAAGGACTCCTAGGATGTGTCAAATTAAGGGGGAGTCTAAGTCAAAAGAAAAACTTCAGAAAAAGTTTCTTTTTACTTATGTCTTTGTTAAACAGTTCTTTCTAATCTGACTCAAACCTTAAGACTCAAAGGAAGAGTACTTGTGGTCAACAAGCTTCCCAGGACTGAGTCAAGTTTAGGGGGAGGTCAAAATTAAAGGAATTATTTAATAACATGCTTTATTTCAAACTCTTGCAAAAATCTAAGTTTTTCAAAATACTATTTGTTAGAATTTGTGTGACTTATGAAATTGTTTTCGAAATAACATTTACTTAGGTTGGAAAATTTCCAGGACACTTAGGAAATGTCCTTGTAGTCAACAAGGTTTCCTAGGATGGTGTCAGACAGGAAAATGAACCAAGTTAAGTAAAACAATGAACCTTCAAAAGTTCACACACTTTTTAGCATATATTTTTAAGTACTATCATATTTTTTTTAAAAATTTACTTGAGGTTTAAAATTTCCAGGACAATTAGGAAATGTCCTTGTAGTTAACAAGGTTTCCTAGGATTGTGTCAGACTGGAAAAGAAACCTAGTCAAGTGAAATATTTTGTTTTCAAAAAAAAAACTAATACTTTTCTAAAAGTACGTATGTATTTCAAATCATAATTTATCTCAAAAGTACTTGAAAAATCTTTTCAAAACTCTTTTTCGAATTTTTTTTCAAATACAAAATATTTTTTTGCATAATACTATTCAAAATGGACTTAATCTGGAAATTTAAGCTTTTGCTATGCTTTTAAGAGTTATACCAAGTATTTTTATGTTTTCAAAACTCATAAGCTCTGATACACAATTTATTCTCAAAACTTCTTTCAAAACATATTTCAAAACACAATTTCTTTTCAAAATCTTTTAAGTACTTAAGTATTTAACGGGTATTTTTTTACTTAATTTTCTCAATCAAGTACTTGACACTTAATTTTCAAATTCTTCTAAAAAGTACTTGCTCCAAAGTTTAAAAACTTGTTAAGCCTGAAAAATCCTTTTCTTGAAAATTTTCTAAGCGTGAAAAATTTCTTGAAAAATTTTCTAAGTAAAGTTTCCTTTTCTAAAAGTTAAATTTTTTTTGGAAACTTGGAAATTTTGCCTAAGTAAATTTTTTCTGCCTTATAAAAAGTTGTAAATTTTTTTTAAGCCTGAAATTTTTTTCATAATGGTAAATTATCTAAGAGTAAAAAGTTTTGAAAATGCTTTTACTCGATTATTGAAAAATACTTTGTCAAAAACATAAAGCACTTAGAAAAACTCATAAATCGCTGTTAGATACCTTATTCACCCATGCTTGTTTTTGATATATGTCAAAGGGGGAGGAAAGGTCAAAGTTAAGAGTTAAGTTAATTATTCAGGGGGAGAATGAGCATGAGAAATTTTTTTTGTCTCTCTTTTCACTGTTCAAATTACATTTGGGTTTAGACTGTTACGAATTGATATGTTTTATTAGTCTTAACCTTTATGCTTAAACTGCTATCTTTTTCCTTAACTTTGAATTGTGTTGCCATAATCAAAAAGGGGGAGATTGTTGGTGCAGGAAGCACCAGATCAAACCTTGTTTTGATATTGGCAAAGGATTCAAAGTTAAGGGTTGTTTGTGATCTAATGTTGTTACTTGAGTGTGCAGAAACAAAGTCCTAGCGAAGGGTTGCTAGGCACTGGCAAAGGAATGCCAGCCAGAAGAAAAGCCCTAGCGAAGGACTGCTAGGCTCTTGCGAAGGACTGCCAGAATGGACAAACCCTAGCGAAGGAATGCTAGGCCCTGGCAAAGGACTGCTAGAAGAAAAGACCTAGCGAAGGGCAGCTAGGCACCAAGCGAAGGGCAGCTTAGTAGCTCAAGACCTGGCGAAGGACTGCCGGGCAAAAGTCCAACTGGAGGATCCGGTTGGCACCAGGTAAACTCTCCCGAGAGGAGTAGGTGAGGACGCGTTCCCCTTGAGGGAACATTAGGCGTCGGTTCGACCTAGGGCTCTATTTTGGAGACCAAAGTCAGAACCAAGACAGCTAAGGCTGTATAAAATAATAATATAATTGTTATTTGGACTAACCCTGGGTGCAGGATCGAAGGACTGAGTATCTGCAGCTCAGAGAGCCTTAAAGGAGTGAGGCAGAAGCTGAGCAGGGCGCCCCGGACGACCAGGGCGCCCCCAAGGTCAACCCAAGTCTGTAACAACCTCGACGCGTTTCGCCCCGCTTGTCGCGGGCGCCCCGCGTGTCTCGGGCGCCCCCACTGCCAACTGCCGAAGCGCATCCCTGCGAAGCCGAAGAGATGAAGCTTTGACCGGTCAATCCGGGCGCCCCGAGTCCTCCGGGCGCCCCGGTCAAATCGGATCCCGAGGATAATGGGATCATACGGCGACCGAGCTACAGCCGGATCTGCTGCCACGTGGGGGGCGCCCCCGTCGACCAGGGCGCCCCTAGGCCCTATATAAAGGGCCCTCGACCTCCTTCTTCAGTGCATCACTAACTGCGACGCTTACACGCTCTTCTGCTTCCACGACTCACTCCCGAACTCTTCCAACTCGAGCTGACGACGTCCTGCTGCTCCAACACTTCGATCTACACCGGACGTCGGTAACGAAGAGCTTGATTAAGTTTACTACTCTGATTCTATAATACTTTTTATTGTAAACTTTCTCGAACGTATAGAATTGCCCACAGAAAACGGTCAACGACCGTGGGCCTTGGAGTAGGAGTCGACACAGGCTCCGAACCAAGTAAAACGACCTTGTTAGCATTGTTTTCGTGTCTTATTTCCGCTGCGCACTTACTCTTTTTAAATCCGAACGATTTGCAACATTCACCCCCCCTCTCTCGCATTTCTCGATCCAACAGAAACAGTATCTTTCGGAAATAGTGGAAAACTCAAAATAATAGGTAGGGGCACCATTGAGGTATCTCCTACAATCACAATTTTTAAAGTACTTTTAATTAAGGATATGGAGTTTAATTTGCTTAGTGTGAGTCAACTTTGTGATGCCGGATATAGGGTTGAGTTCAATGCAAGAAAGTGCTTGATTGGACAAAATGGCTCCGAAAATATCATGTTAGAAGGGTATAGAGAAGCAAACCTTTATTATCTCAATCTTTCTTATGCTTTTAACATGTCTTCTAAGTGTTTCATATCTAAAGAAGAAGAAGGATGCTTGTTGCATCGGCGGCTTGGTCACATAAATATAAAGAATATAGCAAGGGTGGCCAAGTAGGAGTTGGTAAAGGGGCTCCCCAATGATCAAGTATGAAAAGAGTAAGTTGTGTGATGCATGCCAAAAGGGTAAGCAATCAAAATCATCACACAAAGGTAAAACCTTAACTAGCACTTCTTTACCTTTAGAATTATTGCATTTGGATTTGTTTGATTGCCATAGTACACCTTCAATAATAGGGAGTAAGTATTGCTTGGTAATTATAGATGACTACTCTAGATATACTTAGGTGTATTTCATGAAAAATAAGGATGATACTTTAGAGATATTTGTAGGATTTAGTAAACGGGTTGAAAATGAGAAACACCTCATGATCAACCAAAATAAGAGTGACCATGGTGGGAAGTTTGAAAATTCAAACTTCTCACACTTTTGTTTAGAAAATGGGTACAAATATGAATTTTCATGTCCGAGAACCCCTCAACAAAATGGTGTGGTTGAAAGAAGGAATAGAGCTTTACAAGAAGCCGCTAGGACCATGATGAATGCCAATTCTCTACCTAGCTATTTTTGGGTGGAACCGGTAAATACCGCTTGCTATATCCAAAATCGAGTCTTAATTCATAGGTTTTTAGGAAAAACCCCCATTTGAGTTGTGGAATGGGAGAATTCCACAAATTCACTATTTTAGGGTTTTGGGTGTAAGGTCTACATTTTGAACACTAAGGATGATTTGAGGAAATTTTGAATCTAAGGCGGATGAGGGGATCTTGGTTGGATACTCATCCACTAGTAGGGGATATAGAGTGTATAACAAAAGAACCAAGGTGATTGAGGAATCATCCAATGTAGATTTTGATGAGTCTAATAACACTTATCCTTGGAAATCCTCTATTGATAAGGACATAGAAGAAAGCCAACCCCTTGCCCAAGAAGTTCAAGACTTACATTTGGGGGGCATTGATCAAGGGGGAGGGGGATGTGCATTAGAGGGTGACCATCATGTAGTAAGTGAGCCCGTAATCTCTAGGACCCTAAGGCACCACCAAGATCATCCCATTTATCAAATAGTTGAAGATATTACTCAAGGGGTGAGGACTAGGTCTTACTTTAGGGAACATAGTAGTCAAATTGCCTTGATTTTTCAACATGAGCCAAAATCTATTAATGAAGCTTTAGGTGATGTGGATTGGGTTATAGCCATGCAAGAAGAATTGAATCAATTTGAGAGGAGTGAAGTATGGGAGTTAGTTCCTAGACCCAATGATTGTACCATTGTCACCACAAGATGGGTCTTTAGGAACAAGTTAGATGATCAAGGAAAAATTACTAGAAACAAGGCTAAGTTGGTAGCTAGGGGGTTTAATCAAGTTGAGGGTCTTGATGTTGGGACCGGGTGCATGTTGACACGGATACGGGTTCGTAATTTTAAAATTTAATTACGTGCAGCGGAAGGTTTTAACATAAATAATTTTTTAAATTATTTTAACCACGTATCTAGCATGCAACCTTAAGGTGTGCAGACGTAATCATAAATTAAAATTTTGCAGAAACTAAACTAATTTACTTAATACCTCGCGTAACTCGAAGAAAGGGACGAGATCCAACCGTAGCGTCCCATGGAAGCTCCGCCTCTATTCGTGTCCACGCCGAGTTCTCTTCAGGATGACTTCGGAAAGCCACGAGTTTTGTGCCAACGAGAACTACTAGATTCTCCAAAAGCACAACTAGAATATCAAGAGAGAAATATGGAAACTAACCACCAAGCAACGGAATCAAGATTCCGGGAAGGAAGGAGATGCGACCCGCTTCTACTTCTTCTTTGGCACCTTCTTGGTGGAGGAGGCTCGCGGCAACCCTAGGTGGTGCGCCGACCCTAGGGGAGGAGAGAGAGAGCCGACCCTAGAGAGAGAAAGTGGGCGCCAGCCCTAGAGAGAGAGGGAGAGAATTAGAGAGAGAGAGGGAGCTACTTGATCTCTTGATTACTCAATTGAGGAATTCAAGCCTAGCCTTGGTTCCTTTATATAGTAGCCTCTCCATCGCCAAGTCTCCCTTTTAACGGAATAAATTTTCGAAAGAAATTTATCCTATAAATTTTCTTATGAATTATTCCGTTATGCCAAGTTTTATTATAACTAAATTTATAATAAAATAAACACATCTCTCTTTTTATTATGGAATAAAATTTACAAGAAAATTATATAAATTTTTCTTATCAGGGAAAACTCAATTCATAATTGATTTTATAAAATTAAAATAAACCGATCCATGGTTCATTTTAATTTCCATAAAAAGAATAAATTTCTATAAATTTCTTTATAAAATTTCTTTATATAAATTTCTTTATATAAACATATTTATCCATAATTTTATAAAACAAATTGCGCTTGATTTATTTTATAATTTAAACCAAATAAATTGGTTTCTCTCCTTTATTGTGGCCGGCCAAACCAAAGAGGATGGGCACCCTCTTTGGCCGGCCACACCAAGCCGACTCCTCGCGAATTAAACTCATTTAATTCGTCCAATAAGCCTTCATAAGACTTAGCCATTTTAAGCTTCCCATGCGCCTCTGATAAATTCAGATTCGACTTATTTCTCTTGATTGGAAAATCTAATTTTCAACTCGTTTTAAATCCCTCGGATTACTCGTAGTGCGTGTGACTAAATAGGCTTTCGATTTATGTTTGTAACGACCCGGAAAATTCTCTTAATATTTACATAAAATATTAAGCATGTCTAGATAATTTTCTGAGGAATCTAGAGGTATTAATACGAACTTTGGCCTAGAAAATCCATGTTTTCTCATTTAAATTGAGAAAACTAAGTATTAATGGGCCTTATGTGAGCTTTTTGGTACCCTAATTATAGGTGGATTTAGGTAACAATTAGTATAAATATAAATAGGATTTAATTAGGCATATTAGCATGATTACGGGTAAGTCTTAGCCTAATTTTCCTAGTTTAATGGAGAAATTAGGTACTAATGAGCTTTAAAAGGGCTCCAAAAATGGGTATTAATTAGGTAAAATTAATATAAATTAGGTAAAATTAATATAAATATAAAAGAATTTTATTTAGTAATATTGGCATAATTATGGGTGATTTTAGAGGGATTTTTGAAATTTAGGAAATAAAAATAATAAAATAAATGAAATGAAAATAAAATAAAAATAAAGGTGCATGAGCCAAGGATTGAACCTTGGACCTCTTGTACAACCATGTAAGTCTTAACCAACTCACCTAGCAAGGGATTTCTATGAGGAAATGAATTGGATATAAGTTGAGATTAAGAAGAAGATGAAGAGTCATGGAGAGACTCTTCATTCACCACCTTAATGGGTTATAAAGAGGGGGGTTTTGGGAGTTATTCTCTTCTCTCCATCAATTGCATTCTCTTCCTCCTTCTTTCTCATCCTAGACAAAATCTACAAGGGAGATTTTCCCTTGGGAAAACTCCACAAGAAGGTCCTACCACCAAGATCTAAAGGTTTCCTAAGGTTCCAAGGCTAGGGGTGATCAAGAGACAACAAGTCTTCCTTCTTCTTCCCATCTAAGGTCTAAAAATCAAGAAACCCCAAGGTAAGACTCCCTAACCTGTGGTATAATAGTTCCCTATGATTTCCATGATTTTTAACATGATATATTGGTTAGTTTTCGAATTTGATGTTGAATGGAAAGAAAACCAAGACCCTCATGCTTAAGGGTTTCGGACACCATGTTTTACAGGTCTATAATTATGCTAAAAATCATGATAATGTTATTTAATGTTCCCTAATGATGTGAAGAGGTTAAGTACAATTTTTGGGAATTTTTGGAGCACCCTAGAACACCCTAGGGTTTCGGACAACATGAAAGAAACCAAAACTAAGAACCTTAAGTTTAAGGGTTTCGGCCACCATGATTTACAGGTCTATAATTATTCTAAAAATCATGATAATGTTATTTAATGTTCCCTTATGATGTGTAGAGGTTAAGTATAATTTTTTGGAATTTTTGGAGTAACCTAGGACACCCTAGGGTTTCGGCCAACATGAAAGAAACAAAACTAAGAACCTTAAGTTTAAGGGTTTCGGCCACCATGATTTACAGGTCTATAATTATTCCAAAAATCTTGATAATGTTATTTAATGTTCCCTTATGATGTGTAGAGGTTAAGTATAATTTTTTGGAATTTTTGAAGTACCCTAGGACACCCTAGGGTTTCGGCCAACATGAAAGAAACAAAACTAAGAACCCTAAGTTTAAGGGTTTCGGCCACCATGATTTAAAGGTCTATAATTAAGACAAAAATCTTGATAATGTTAATTTATGTTCCCTTATGATGTGTGGAGGTTAAGTATAATTTCTGGGAATTTTTGGATTACCCTAGAGATCCCATATGTTTCATCCAACCTCAAGGACCCAAGGGTTAGGGTTGAGCCTTTAACTTCAAGTATATGTTTATGTGTTGCCATGATATAAGGGTGATGTAGGGAACCATGTTAAGTTATATGCCCATGCTATGCTAAGAACCATGCTAAGTGATTATGTATGTTCATGATATGAATGATGCCATGATAAGTATGATAAGTTTATGTTCAGGATATGAATGATGCCATGATAAGAATGATAGGGTTATGATCACGATAAAAATGATGCTATGATATGTTAGGTTATGATATGAATGATATGCCATGTTTTATGAATAATATGCATGTATGTCATGTCTTATGAATGAAGTTAAAGTACATGCCTTTAAGGCACAGCTATGATGTTAAGTATGATGAATGACAAGTATGATGAATGAATGATGATGAACGACAAGTATGATGAATGAAAGATGATGCTTATGTCTTTAAGGCATAAATATGCTAAACGGCACAGTCGATGGTTGATGGTACGACGGTCGAGAGGACCGGTAAATGGGCCGGTAGACGGGCCGAGCCGTAACAAGTTATGCTATGTTAAGTATGCTATGAATGAATGATGAATGATGAAGCATGAAAAGTCTTTTACTTTATGTATGGGCTTGTACCGGACCGAAGTATGGGTCCAAGGGATGGGCACCTTAAGAACGCCCCGATTTTGGACTACCGAAGATGTCCACAGTTCTGGCCCTACCGGAGCTGGGTAACAGGGATGGGCACCTTAAGAACGCCTCGGTTCGGGGACTACCGACTATGCTGTCCTTACCCTAGTAGGTCGAGGCTAGCTACCTCGTATTTACTTAGGGATGCGCGCTTATGATGTATGTATGTGGTACAAGCCAGGGCCCAATGATATGATGAATATGTTTAAGCATTAAAAGTATGTTTTAAAAGGTTAAGCATCCTTATGTATATGCAATTGTCTCATGCATTCATCCATGTTATGCATTATAATTATGATAAGAATATTATGCAAAGTAAGTTTATGCAAAGCAAGTTTATGCAAGATATGTTTATGCAAATGATTTTGTTTATGCTCATGTTACTATATGATGCCATGATTTGATTGTGTTTATGCTAATTTAGAATGCCATGATTTATCTATGTTCATGTTAGTTTAGGATGCCATGATTTATTTATGTTCATGCTAGTTTAAAATGCCATGATTTTATTTATGTGCATGATAGTTTAGGGTGCCATGATTTAATTATGTTTATGCCAAGTTGGAATGCCATGATTTGATTTATGTTCATGCTAAGTTAGGATGCCATGATGTAATTATGTTTTTGCTAAGATAGTATGCCATGATTGGATTTATGTTCATGCTAGTTTAGAATGCCATGATTTAATTATGTTTATGCTAAGTTAGAATGCCATGATTTTTTTTATGATGTCCATACCAATTTATGATGCCATGTTCTAACTATGTTATACTGAGATAGGACGCCATAATTTTATTTATATTCGTGCTAAGAATGTTTATGAAGTTATGTTTGTTATGTTTATGTCTACGCCAAGTATTGTGCCATGCCATGAAGGTTTATGGTTATGTTTATGCTATGCTATGAAGATGATTATGTTATGTTTACGCCATGACGAATGTATGCTAAGTGATGAAAAGACTTATGTTCTAATTAAAGCACTAAGTATGTAATGGCTTATGTGCTCATGAATGAATGATGAATGATTTTAGTGAGTAGGAAAGAGTCTTAC
This sequence comes from Boesenbergia rotunda, assembly GCA_024364735.1. Classification (NCBI taxonomy): domain Eukaryota; kingdom Viridiplantae; phylum Streptophyta; class Magnoliopsida; order Zingiberales; family Zingiberaceae; genus Boesenbergia; species Boesenbergia rotunda. The sequence goes on along the minus strand of JAGFNQ010002314.1, from coordinate 3,813 downwards.
TAAGCCTGTGTGCTTATAGTCTTATTTCCTTATACCGCAGATCACGCAAGGGGACAGTAAGGAAGCAGCAGGAGGGCATCAAAGAATGTGTGTGATAGTGACTTGGCCAAGGAGCAATATGGTTGCTCGTCTCATGATAGAACTTTATCTTTACTGTTATGTGTTTAAGTATGACTCTATGACATGATACTAAGTATGACATGATGCTAAGTATGACATGATGCTACGAATGACATGATGCTAAGTATGATATGATGCTAAATATAAAGTTACTACGCTAAGTTCCCATGTTATAGTGCTAGAAATGGTCGTAAGTGCATGTAGGAGTAAGTTAAAGGTTTCCGTTGCATTATGATGTCTACATGCCCTAAGTATGTTAACGTAACGCCGCTTTAGGAAAAAAAAAGGCGGGCGTTACAATGTTGGCCGACTATAATCATCCAATTATATAACGATCATGAGTGGCACCTAGTAGTACATCATGACCTCCAATTAATCGAAAGATCAACGGTTGACCTCAGAAATTATTCTGAAACCCTTCAGCAGCTCTAATGAGTCGTACGTCATTCCCTTCACCATCTTATACCTACTTGGTTCAGGACATGGTCTGTCTGTGTCAGTCCCCACTAGGCTGACTACGTCACACCTAGCCCAAGTAACGTTCTCTCGTCCTTTGGATTTTTAATTACTCTCATGTTTTTAGGAGACTCATACTCTAAACATGTCATGCTCTGGCCAGAGGCTTTGAGTAACAATCCGACGATAGGCCTTGGGTATACATCTCCTCGCAAGGAGTGGTGAATCCTTTGTAGGCTGTTCAAACATCTTCGGGCACTTCGGCTTATACCCAACCATCCTGGGTCCACACCTCCTTGAACACCGCAAGTCAAAGGAACATCGCACTTAAGCTGCAGTAAGAATTTCACTGACATGTCTATGTATAGATTACCATATGAAGTTTTACAGCCAGTCACTCCAATGAACTAGTTCCCTTAACTAGCATTCATGTTTATCTCCGGACATCCCAATGTCACCAGCCAGTGAGAATCAGCTGATTAGAGAATAACCCATGCTAGTCTCAACAGAATTGATAGTGTCCGTATTTATCAATTCATCGACTAGGGATATTTTCAATACTTCACATTTCCACATTTAGAGATAATCACTAGTTGTGATCCCATCACAAATTCTCTTATGCTATGAGTTGTATTGCGGACATTCAGTAGATGAGTTTAAGATCCCAATCAAACACACAAGCATGTATACTCAAATAGTGAATTATCATTTATTAAAATAAATGTTTTACAATCATAAGGCGATTGCCTTAGGACACTTCTCTCATATTACTAACAAACTACCACTTGGCCTAATGCCAATCGCTACGGTATCCAATACCACAGGCTCTAACATGACCCTCAAACTTGCTTTGAGGCAAGATCTTAGTTAAAGGATCCGCTAAATTCCTTTCAGTGAGAATTTTCTCAATGTGTATATCATTCCTACTTATAATCTCTCTGATCAGATGATAGCGGCGAAGCACGTGTTTGGATCGCTGATGAGACCTTGGTTCCTTTGCTTATGCAATAGCTCCATTGTTGTCGCAGTAAACCGGCACTTCTTCATCAATGGTTGGAACCACACCAAGTTCGGAGACAAACTTCTTGATCCAGACTGCTTCCTTTGCTGCTTCCGAAGCTGCGATATATTCCGCTTCCGTGGTAGAATCCGCTACGGTGTCTTGTTTGGAACTCTTCCAATTTATTGCGCCTCCATTCAAAGTAAATACGTATCCAGACTGAGATTTGGAGTCATCCTTATCTGTATGGAAACTAGCATCTGTTTACCCACGTATTACCATATCTCCTTCTCCATATATTAGGAACACATCCTTAGTTCTTCTTAAGTACTTAAGGATCATCTTGACAGCCGCCCAATAATCCATTCCTGGATCCGACTGGTATCTGCTTGTGACGCTCAGAGCATACGATACATCGGGCCTTGTACATAACATAGCATACATGATAGATCCTATCGCGGATGTATAAGGAATCTTATTCATGCAAATCCTCTCGTCTTCTGTGCGCGGACACATAGACTTTGAAAGGTTGATCCCATGCCTGATGAGAAGGTAACCTTTCTTGGATTCCGACATGCTAAACCTTTTAGCACTCGGTCTATATATGTAGACTGCGAAAGACCAAGCAACCGTATTGATTTATCTTTATAGATTCTAATCCCAAGGATATAGGTTGCTTCTCCCAGGTCTTTCATGGAGAAAGTTTTAGACAATCAAATTTTAACTGTTTGTAAGACTGATATATCGTTTCCTATAAGTAATATGTCATCGACATATAATACTAGGAATACGACTGCACTCCCACTAACCTTCTTGTACACACAAGGTTCGTCAGGATTTTGTGAGAAATCAAACTCTTTGATTGTCTCATCAAAACGGATGTTCCAGCTCCTGGATGCTTGCTTCAGTCCATATATGGATCGTCGAAGCTTGCATACTTTGGTTTTATCAACCGATGTGAAACCTTCAGGTTGTATCGTGTATACATCCTCAAGCAGGTTTCCATTAAGGAAAGCTGTTTTCACATCCTTTCGTCATATCTCATAATCGTAATGAGCTGCTATGGCCAGGAGCATCCGAATGGATTTAAGCAATCAATTCCTTGTTTCTGACGATATCCTTTTGCCACTATCTAGCCTTAAAGGTAACAACATTACCTTCCATGTCGGTTTTCTTCTTGAAAACCCACTTGCACCCTATGGGCTTAATCCCTTCAGGTGGGTTAACCAAGTCCCATACTTGGTTTTCGTACATGGAATCCATTTCCGACTTCATGGCTACAAGCCATTTGTCCCTTTCTGAACTTTTCAGAACATCTTCATAACTGATAGGTTCATCATCGCTTATGAGTAACACGTCGTTCGATTCACTTATGAGAAATCCGTATCTCTCTGGAATATTGCGTGTCCTATCAGACCTACGAAGAGGTGGTGTTGTTTTAGGTTCAACTGATAGCTCATCATTATGAGTTATTGGTTGTGGGTCTAGACTAGGTGTCTCTTTAATGTCTATTGGAGTTTCTTGAACTTCATCAAGTTCAATGTCACTCCCACTGTTTTCTTGTAAAAGAAATTCTTTTTCCAGAAATACAGCATGCCTTGAAACAAACACCTTTTGTTCCAAGGGATGATAGAATTGGTAACCCTTCGTTCCTTAGGGTATCCAATAAATAGACATTTATCAGACTTAGCATCCAATTTGTCTGATACAGTCCGCTTCACATAAGCAGGACAACCCCATATCTTAAGGTGAGTTAAGTGAGGTTTCTTACTATTCCATGTCTCATATGGAGTAGTAGAGACTACCTTGGTCGGGACTCTGTTTAGCAAGTAAACAGCTGTCTTTAGTGCATAGCCCCAAAAGGATTTTGGAAGAGTTGCATGATTCATCATCGACCTAACCATGTCTATCAAGGTTCGGTTGCGCCTCTCAGATACACCATTATGCTGTGGTGTATACGGCGGAGTCCATTGGGATAATATCCCATTGTCCCTAAGATAATCTTGAAACTCTTGACTTAAGTATTCACCACCCCGATCGGATCGAAGTATCTTAATACTTTTGCCAAGCTGTTTCTCTACTTAATTTCTGAACTCTTTGAATTTCTCAAAAGCTTCAGATTTGTGTTTCATCAAGAACACATACCCGAATCGTGAGTGATCATCGATAAAGGTGATGAAGTAGCTATAGCCTCCTTGTGCAAGAGTTGACATTGGTCCACATACATCAGTATGTAT
>JAGFNQ010002313.1:404483-455765 GCA_024364735.1 Boesenbergia rotunda | reverse complement strand
GGAATTCCACTCGGGAGCTCGGGAAAACTGCACGGGTCGGGAGATTCTGCTCGGGAGCTCACTCGGCCACTCAGAGCTCTCTCGGCCACTCGGGAAATCTGCTCGAGATCTCACTCAGCAGCTTCGGGATCCAGCTCAGGAGCTAACTCGGGAGCTCTGGAATTCCACTCGGGAAACTGTTGACTGAAGAAGAAGCATCTCGGGCTACTCAACAGAGATAAGTTGAAGTTATTTTAGTAATTTTAATTTATTGAAAATCTCGAAAATTCCTCCAACAATCTTGAAACAGAGTCGTTCTGTTGAGATGGCCACGGAACGTGTTGAGGTGAAACAGACTCATCACCAGGCCCCCTCCGCCCCGATTGGGAATGTCCCGATCAACCATGGGGAAAAGCCGGAGAAGTTCACTGGGTTGAACTTCAAGAGGTGGCAGCAGAAGATGCTCTTCTACCTGACCACGCTCAATCTGGCTCGGTTCTTGACCGAGGACCCTCCCGAGCAAGCTGAGGCTGCTGAGGTGGAGGCATGGACTCATTCTGAGTACCTATGCTGAAACTACATCCTCAACTGCCTGGCCGACTCGTTGTATGTTGTGTACAACACGAAGAGAATGGCTAAGGAGCTATGGGAGTCCCTGGACAAGAAATATAAATCGGAGGATGTCGGGGCCAAAAAGTTTATTGTGGGCCGATTCTTGGACTTCAAGATGGTTGACACTAAGACTGTGATTAGCCAAGTCCAGGAGCTTCAGGTGATCCTACATGAGATCCACTCAGAAGGTATGGTTCTGAGTGAAACCTTCCAAGTAGCAGCCATCATTGAGAAGCTGCCCCCCAGTTGAAAGGATTTCAAGAACTACCTGAAGCACAAACGGAAGGAGATGAACATGGAGGAACTTGTTGTGAGACTTCGCATCAATGAAGACAACAAGGGTTCAGAGGGAAAACTATTCTCTCAGGCTACTGTGAAAGCCCATGTGGTCGAGCACGGACAAAGCTCAAAATGGAAGAATTCTAAATCTTCCAAGCTGGGACCCAGAGGAGGCATCACCAAAAAGTTCTCTGGGAAGTGCTACAACTGTGGCCGAGTGGGCCACAAATCTTCGGAGTGCAAGAAACCGAAGAAGAAGCAAGAGGCCAACCTGAACAAGGGACCAGAAATGGAAGACCTCTGTGTCGTGGTCTCCGAATTGAACCTGGTGGGTTCAAACCCGCTGCAATGGTGGATCGATACTGGAGCCACCAGACATGTATGCTACAATAAGGAGCTACTCCACAATTTTGAAGAAATTAGTGGAGAGAAGCTGTTCATGGGGAACTCAGCAACCTCAGGCATCATGGGCCAAGGGAAGGTGTTACTGAAGATGACCTCGGACATGGACCTGACTCTCACCAATGTGCTGTATGTTCCAGAGATTCGAAAGAATCTAGTGTCCAGATCACTATTAAGCAAGCATGGCTTTTGCATTGTGTTTGAGTCCGACAGAGTTGTTCTGTCGAAGAAGGGAATGTTTGTAGGAAAGGGCTATGTATCTGATGGGATTTTCAAGTTCAGTGTAATAGCCATTTGGCCTAAGATAAATAAAATTGAAAGCTCTTCCACTTATATGCTTGAGTCTTCGTGTTTATGGCATGGTAGACTAGGACATGTGAATTACGATGTGATTCATAGATTGATAAACATGCAAAGCATACCGACATTCCACTTTGACCCGAAACACAAGTGTGAGACTTGTGTTGAAGCGAAGTTGACAAGGTCATCCTTTCAACACGTTGAAAGAAGCACCGAACCACTCGACCTTATTCATACCGACGTGTGTGACCTTAAAGGCACACCGACACATGGTGGGAATAAGTACTTCATCACTTTTGTAGATGATAACACAAAGTACTGCTATGTGTATCTTCTCAAAAGCAAGGATGATGCTGTAGAGAAATTCGTTCTCTACAAGAATGAGGTTGAAAACCAACTTAATAAAAAAATTAAGGTGGTTCGAAGTGACCAAGGTGGTGAATACGTATCACCATTCGCTGAGTTGTGTGCTGAACATGGGATCAGACATGAAACAACAGCTCCTTATACCCCTCAGCAGAATGGGATTGCTAAGCGAAAGAATTGAACTCTTAAGGAGATGATGAATGCTCTTCTATTGAGCTCTGGACTGCCAGACTCCATGTGGGGGGGAAGCTGTGTTAACAGCTAATTACCTTTTGAATAAGGTCCCTCGAAAGAAAATAGATAAGAGCCCTTATGAGTTATGGAATGGAAGACAACCATCCTACAAATACTTGTGAGTGTGGGGATGTCTTGCCAAAGTTTTGGTGCCTGATCCGAAAAGGGTTAAGATAGGATCAAAAATTATTGATTGCATATTTATTGGATATGCACATAACAGCAGTGCATATCGGTTTTGTGTTTATGAATCACAATTACCGGATATACACAAGAACTCAATAATAGAATCGAGAAATGCCTCATTCTTCGAGCATGTATTTCCATATAAGACCCGAGAGGATGCTAGCTCCTCAAAACGGGTGGAGGAAATACTAGAGGAAGAAGAAGAGGATGATGAACCAATGGAGGCTGCGCCTTGCCGGAGTAAGAGAGCTCAGGTGGAAAAAATCTTATGGATCAGATTTTATCACTTTCATACTGGAAGGTGACCCCCAAAGCTACTCAGAAGCTGTGAACTCTTCTGAGGGACCTCACTGGAAAGAGGCAATTACATCTGAGATAGAATCTATCTTGCAAAATCACACTTGGGAACTTGTGGACCTTCCTCCGGGGAGTAAACCATTAGGTTGCAAGTGGATCTTCAAGAAGAAGAAAAGATCAGATGGCACAATTGACAAGTATAAAGCCGGGTTGATAATTAAATGTTACCGACAACGAGAAGGCCTTGATTACTTTGATACGTATTCTCCTGTGTCGAGAATAACTTCCATCAGAGTATTGTTGGCTATTGCTGCTCTATGGAACCTGGAAATACATCAAATGGATGCAAAAACGGCCTTTCTAAATAGAGATTTAGAAGAGGAAATTTACATAGAGCAACCTGAGTGGTTTTTTTGTGCCAGGACGGAATTACCAAGTTTGCAAATTGGTGAAGTCTTTGTACGGCTTGAAACAAGCTCCAAAGCAGTGGCATGAGAAATTTGATAATGCCATGCGAGAAGGTGGATTCAAAATCAATGAATGTGATAAATGTGTCTACACGAAAGCTATAAAAGATGACTTTGTCATCTTGTGCTTATATGTAGATGACATACTTATCATTGGGAGTAATGATAAGATAATTAAATCCACGAAAGACATGTTGAACTCAAGATTTGACATGAAAGACATGGGCCTAGCTGATGTGATTCTAGGAATCAAGATTCTTAGAACAGCTCAAGGACTTGTTCTTAGTCAGTCCCACTACGTGGACAAGATTCTTGAGAATTTCACCAATGGTGATACTGCATTGGCACGAACGCCGATAGATACGAGCCAACATCTATCGAAAAATCGAGGCGAAAGTATCTCTCAAGTAGAATATGCTCGGGTGATTGGAAGTCTGATCTACTTGATGAATTGTACCAGTCCAGACTTGTTGGATAGAGCAAAACGATAGAGGGGGTGAATATCATTAAAATCTTTTTCGGATTTAGGAAAGAGAAAATGCGCAGCGGAAATAAAACAATCACACAGGAACACAAGATTTTTACTTGGTTCGAAGTCGCGGTCGGCTCCTACTCCAAGGCCCACGGTCCTTGACCGTTTACTTTGGGCAATACTATAATCGTGCAAAGCAGTTTTACAAATTGAGTATAGAATTATTGTAGGAAATGAAACTAGTTACACTTTTCGTTACTGACGTCCGATGTGGATCATATTTCGGAGCAGAGGGACGTCGTCGGTGCTAGAATCTCGATGTCGGAGTTTGCTGGGGCGTAGCGCTTGAACTAAAAACTTTGGAGCGTTAGAAAACTGTGTTATTGAACCCTTGGGGTTGAGCCCCTTTTATAATACTCCATCGGGCGCCTGATGGGTTGGGGGCGCCTGACACGTACCCTCCGATCTGTGAATCCTTATCCGCGGGCTCAATCAGCGCTTATCCTCCCCACTCGGGCGCCTGAGCTGATGGGGGTGCCCGTGAGCTCACGGGCGCCTGATCCTCCTTGGTCCAGTGGCTTCGCAGCTGGTTTTTGGTTTTTGCCTTCACCCTTGGGCGCCCGTATCCTTACGGGCGCCTGAGCCCACTCGGGCGCCTGACTCCATTCGGGCGCCTAGGCCCAGTGAAGAACCTTCACTTGCAGACGATCAGTCCTTCGACCCTGCAAATAAGGTTAGTCCCAAAAACATGATAAGTAGTAATTACAACCGTAGCTATCTTGGTTCTGACTTCGGGTCTCCCAAATGGAAACCTAGGTTGAACCGACACCTATTGTTCCCTCAACGGGGAGCGCGTCCTCACCTACTCCTCTCATGAGAATTTACCTTTTGCTAACCGGCTCCTCCGGTTGGACTTTTGCCCAATCCACCTGACCAGGTCTTCGGTGCCCAGCCCCTTGGCAGGACTTCGTGCCCAGTCCTCGACCATGACTTCTTTTCCTGACTTCCGGTCAGGTCTTCTTGCCCAGTCCTTGACCAGGACTTCTTTGCCCGACTTCCGGTCAGGTCTTCTTGCCCAGTCCTTGACCAGGACTTCTTTGCCTAGTGTACCTAGGAGTTCTTCATGCACACTCAGTGAACAAAATTAGAACACAATAACATCTTAACTCTTGAACCCTTTGCCATTATCAAAACCCAAGTTTGACTTAGGTGCTGCCTGCACCAACAATCTCCCCCTTTTTGATTTATGGCAACCCGGTTCAAAAAGTTAAGTTAAATAACAGAAAAATGGGTAAAGTATCAGTTATAATTTCCTCCCCCTAGAAGAAATCTCCCCTTGAGTTTTTCAAACATTCGTGGGGTTTTTGAAAAAGTTTCTAAGTCTTTGTTGAAGAAGTTTTTCAGATTTTCAATACTTAGAAAATTTTCAAAAATATTTTGAGTTGGGCACTTAGAAAATTTTTGAGTTGGGCACTTAGAAAATTTTTCAATATATTTAGCACTTAAAAAATTTTCAACTCACTTAGAAAATTTTCTACCAGAAAAATTTCAGAGTAAGTACTTAAAAATAGTTTCAAAAACACTTTTGAGTTAAGTACTTAAAAATAATTTCGAAGGCACTTTTGAGTTAAGTACTTAAAAATAATTTTCAAAAATAATTTATTTTTGCACTTTAGAAAATTTTCTACAATGATTTTGAAGTTTTAATACTTAGAAAATTTTCAAGCAGTTTTAATACTTAGAAAAAATTTTCAAGCAAAATTTTGAGTTTATATCTTAGAAAAATTTTCCAGAAAAAATATTTTGAGTAAGTACTTAGAATAATTTTTTAAAACAAAAAATTGACTTTCAAAAAGAACTTAATTACTTACAGAACATTACTTTTTGAAAAAGGAGATGAATGTTTTTGAAATTTGAAATTTAATTGAAAAAAAATTTAAAACCTTCTTTTCTCTCCTTTCCAATCTCTTTAATTGAAAAAAAATTTAAAACCTTCTTTTCTCTCCTTTCCAATCTCTTTAATTGAAAAACAATTTTAAACCTTCTTTTCTCTCCTTTCCAATCTCTCCCCCTTTGCCATATATCAAAAATTATATATATAGCAAGAAAAATGAGTAATTAAAGTAAGGTGCTGTACTGAACCAATTCTAAGTTTAAACTGGACCAAATCAATTTGAATTTGCTCTTTCGGGTCCTGTCTAACCCAGTTAGCTACTTACTAACTGTTATAAACAGTAGCTTTCGCAAGGGTTAGTCAAGTTAAGTGATCTGATCAAGTTAGATTTTCTAAGCTTGACATTTAACCTGATTACTGTTTAATTGGTATTTATCGCCCCAATTGCTGCAGATGCACTGACTTAAAGCATCTTAAATCAAGACATAGACCTAAGCATCTCAACCCAGTCTAGGTTATCAAACAAAAGTGCCCTAAGGTGCTTGTGAGATGTTGGCTTCTAGATCTATAGGTGCATGCAGTTCTAGGGTTAGAGCCTAGGCTAAGTCCATTTGCGAAAAAGCCCTAGTTTTGAAGGGGGTAAGTTTTGAAAACAAACTAAGTCGGAAAATCATTTTAAATAAATAAAGAAAATGATTTTGCAAATTAAATACGAAATAAAATAGTTTTTGAAAAGAAGCATAAATAAAGCAGTCCTATTCTACCAAGCATAACACTAACTGTGTAACGACCCGGAAAATTTTCTTAATATTTTCTTAAAATATTAAGCATGTCTAGATAATTTTCCGAGGAACCTAGAAATATTAATGCGAACTTTGGCCTAGAAAATCCATGTTTTCTCATTTAAATTGGGAAAAAGGGCACTAATGGGCCTTATATGGGCTTTTTAGTACCATAATTATTGGTGGATTTTGGGTGAAAATTAGTATAAATATAAAGGGATTTTAATAAGAAATATTAACATAATTATGGGGGAATTTTTAAGGGATTTTCGAAAATATTAGGAAAAAATAAAATAGGATAAGTGGGAAAAAATTGTGCATCTACCAAGGATTGAACCTTGGACCACTTGTACAACCATGTATGCTTTAACCAACTCATCTAGTGAGGTAATGTTATGAGGGAATGAAGTGGATATTGGTTAAAGCATAGAAGAAAATGAAGGGTCATGGAGAGACTCTTCATTTAACTCCTTAATGGGCTATAAAGAGGGGGTTTTGGGAGTTACCTCTTCTTCCCATTACTTTGCAATTTCTTCCTTCTCCTCCCCTCATCCTAGCCGAGTACCCAAGGAAGGGTTCTCCCTTGGAAAATCTCCACAAGAGGTCTCATCCCCAAGATCTAAGGGGTCTTCCAAGGATACAAGGACAAGGGGGTTCAAGGGTCCAAAGATCTTACCATTTCCTTCTCTTTCAAGGTTCGAAAAATCAAGAAACCCAAGGTAAGACTCCCTCACCTGTGGTATAATAGTTCTTTATATTTTAGCATGATTTATTGGTTGGTTTTTAGGACTTGAGGTTGAAAGAAACAAAATCAACACCCTAGAGACCCTATGGGTTTCGGCCACAATGTTTTAGGGTCCATAATGATGCTAAAAATCTTTATAATGTTATTTAATGTTCCCTTATGATGTTTATAGGTTAAGTATAATTTTTGGGAATTTTTGGAGTACCCTAGGATACCCTAGGGTTTCGGCCAACATGAAAGAAACAAAATCAACACCCTAGAGACCCTATGGGTTTCGGCCACAATGTTTTAGGGTCCATAATGATGCTAAAAATCTTTATAATGTTATTTAATGTTCCCTTATGATATTTAGAGATTAAGGATAATTTTTGGGAATTTTTGGAGTACCCTAGGATACCCTAGGGTTTCGGCCAACAACAAGAACCCTTGTGTAGGGTTGGGTTTAAAACCTCAAGTGTTTGTTTTATGTATTGTCATGATATAAGGGAGATGGAGGGTATTTATGTGAATGTTTCACATGGCCTAGAGACCCTATAGGTTTCGGCCAAGTACCCTAATAGGGTGGAAAGTTAGGACTCATTTCAAGTAAGGGCCCCAAATGGCCCTATGGTAAGGTATGGTTGGTGTATAACAATTGATTTGGGGATTTTAATAGAAATTTTTCCATGCCCATGGTCTTGAAGTTTCGTCCAAGAGCAAGTTTAGGGTTAAAGGATTAGGGTTGGCTTTAAGTATGGAATCAAAAATGTTTCTTATGGCCTAGTATGTATGTATGGGATGTTGTTTGGGGAAGTTATGTGAAGCTTCATGAACCTATGGTTCCTTGGGGCTTTCGGCCAAGGGCCTAACCTAGGGTTAGGGTTGGGTTAAACCTCCAAAGATGCTTGTGTATGAGTTACCAAGATATATGTTTAAGTAAGATGGAAGAAGTTCTATGTTAACCAAACCCTTAGTTTGTACGTCATGAATTATATGTTAAGTCATAGATGTTTAGACATGTGCCATGATTTATGAATGATATGTATGTATTCCATGTCTTATGAATGATATGCCATGATTTATGAATGATATGTATGTATGCCATGTCTTATGAATGATATGTATGTATGCCATGTTTTATGAATAATCTGTATGTATGCCATGCTATATGAATGATGTGTACCTATGCTATGTCTAAGAATGAAATGATGAATGAAGTTTAAGTATGATGAATGAATGAATATGCTATGAATGATGATGTCTTTAAGGCATAAATATGCTAAACGGCACGGTCGATGGTCGACGGTACGACGGTCGAGAGGACCGGTAAATGGGCCGGTAGACGGGCCGAGCCGTAACAAGTTATGCTATGTTAAGTATGCCATGAAGGTCTCATGAATGATGAAGCATGTAAAGTATTTTACTTTATGAATGGGCTTGTACCGGACCGAAGTATGGGTCCAAGGGATGGGCACCTTAAGAACGCCCCGGTTCTGGACTACCGACTATGCTGTCCACGGTTCTGGCACTACCGAAGCTGTGCAACAGGGATGGGCACCTTAAGAACGCCTCGGTTCTGGGACTACCGACTATGCTGTCCTTACCCTAGTAGGTCGAGGCTAGCTACCTCATATTTACTTAGGGATGCGCGCTTATGATGTATGTATGTGGTACAAGCCAGGGCCCCAATGATATGATGATTATGTTTAAGCATTTAAAAGTATGTTTTTCAAGATTAAGCATCCTTATATATATATGCAATTGCCACATGCATCCATCCATGTTATGCATTATATTTATGATAAGAATATTATGCAAAGTAAGTTTATACAAGGTATGTTTATGCAAATGATTTTATGCATGTTTATGCTAATATATGATGCCATGATTTAATTGTGTTTGTGCTAAGTTAGAATGCCATGATTTTATTTATGTTCTAGATTAGGATGCCATGATTTATTTATGTTTATGCTAGTTTAGGATGCCATGATTTATTTATGTTTATGCTAAGTTAGAATGCCATGATTTTGTTTATGTTCATGCTAGTTTAGGATGCCATGATTTATTTATGTTTATGCTAGGTTAAGATGCCATGATTTATTTATGTCTATGCTAGTTTAGGATGCCATGATTTATTTATGTTTATGCTAGCTTAGGATGTCATGATTTAATTATGTTTATGCTAAGTTAGGATGTCATGATTTTATTTATGTTCACGCTAGTAATGATGCCATGATTTAATTACGTTTGTGCTAAGATAGGATGCCATGATTTTATTTAGGGCCATGCTAAGAAAGTTTATGAGGTTATGATGATTATATTTATGTCTATGCCAAGTATTATGCCATGCTATGAATGTTTACGATGTTGATATCTATGCCAAGTATTATGCCATGCCATGAATGTTTTATGGTTATGTTTATGCCATGCTACGAATGCGATTAAGTTATGTTCATGCCATGACGAATGTATGCTAAGTGATGAAAAGGCTTATGTTCTAAGTAAAGCACTAAGTATGTTAATGTCTTATGTGCTCATGATTAAATGATGAATGGTTTTAGTGAGTAGGAAAGAGTCTTACTAAGCCCGTGTGCTTATAGTCTTATTTTCCTTATACCGCAGATCACGCAAGGGGACAGTAAGGAAGCAGCAGGAGGGCATCAAAGAATATGTGTGATAGTGACTTGGCCAAGAGACCATATGTTTGCTTGTCTTATGATAGAACTTTACCTTTACTATTAAGTACTTGAATGTGACTCTATGACATGATGCTACAGTATGACATGATGCTAAGTATGACATGATGCTAAAGTATGACATGATGCTAAGTATGATATGACGCTAAGTATAAGGTTAATATGCCAAGTTCCCATGGTATGATGCTAGGAATGGTAGTAAGTGCATGTAGGTGTAAGTTTAAAGGTTTCCGCTGCATGAGGATGTCTACATGCCCTAAGTATGTTAACGTAACGCCGCTTTATGAAAAAAAAAATGGGCGTTACAAACTGCCTTCTTAGTGAGCTGAATTCTAACTCAGGTAAGGGTTTGGTCAATATATCAGCAAAGTTAGCTTTTGAGTCTACATGCTAAAGGACTATCTCACCCCTGGCTGCATGATCTATTACGAAGTGGTGTTTAACTTCTATGTGTTTAGTTCTAAAGTGTTGGATTGGGTTCTTAGTTAGATTAATTGAACTTATATTATCAATGTAGACTTGGGTTTGGGTGTAGTCAAGCTGAAAGTCCTTAAGAGTGTGCATCATCCATAAGAGTTGTGCTACACACTCTCCTAAAGCAACATACTCAGCTTCGGTTGTGGATAGAGCTACGCAATGTTGCTTTCTGCTGCACCAACTTACTAGACTATTTCCTAAAAGTTGGCAGCTTCCACTTGTACTCTTTTTATCTAGTTTGCAACCAACATATTCAGAATCTGAGTATCCTGACAGGTCAAAAGTTGTGTTCCTAGGATACCAAATCCCTACATTTAGGGTGCCCTTGATGTATCTAAGTATTCTTTTTAGGGCTGCGAAGTGTGTTTCCTTAGCACAGGTTTGGTATCTAGCACACATTCCTACAGCAAAGAGGATATTAGGTCTGCTGGCTGTAAGGTAAAGTAGACTACCAATTATACTTCTATATAGTTTAAGGTCTACAGGTTTACCATCAGGGTCACTATCTATTTTTACATTTGTGGTCATAGGGGTACTTATGCTTTTGGAGTTATCCATTTTAAATTTCTTTATTAACTCCTTAGCATATTTAGATTGATGGACATAATTTTCATCCCTAGTTTGCTTAATTTGTAAACCTAAAAAGAAGTTGAGCTCACCAACTAAGCTCATTTCGAATTCGTTTTCCATTATTTTTACAAATTCTTTTAAGAAATTTGAGTTGGTGGATCCAAAAATTATATCGTCAACATAGATTTGGGCAATAAAGATGTCTTTTTCTAAGGTCTTAACAAAAAGAGTTGAGTCAATTTGTCCTTGGTTAAATTCCTTAGAAATGAGGTAGGTTGATAGGCGTTCATACCATGCCCTAGGTGCTTGTTTTAGTCCATATAGTGCCTTATTGAGTCTGTACACATAGTCAGACTTATCTAAGTCCTCAAAACCAGGGGATTGTCCTACATAGACTTCTTCTCTAATAAACCCATTCAGAAAAGCTGACTTTACATCCATTTGGTAGAGTTTAAATCCTTTATGGGCTGCAAAGGCTAGCAACATTCTAATAGACTCAAGTCTGGCTACTGGGGCATAGGTTTTGTCATAGTCCAACCCTTCAACTTGACTGAACCCTTTAGCTACTAAGCGGGCTTTATTTCTAACTATTTCCCCTTGGTCATTTAGCTTATTCCTAAACACCCACTTAGTGTCAATAATGGATTTGCCCTCAGGTTTAGGTACTAGTTCCCAGACTTGGTTCCTCTCAAATTGGGCTAACTCTTCTTGCATTGCTATGATCCAATCAGGATCAGGTAAGGCTTCCTCTATAGTCCTAGGTTCAATTTTCGAAATCAGTGCGATCTGACTAAGAGTTCTATAGGAAGACCTAGTTCTGACTCCTAAGGTTGCATTACCCACAATTTGATCAGTTGGGTGATTGAGTCTGGGTTTCTTGGTTCTTCTAGTACTTGGTTCAGCTTCAGGTCCGGCTGGATGGTTCGGTTCAGTATTTGGTTCAATTACTTGGGTTGGTTCAATTATTGGTTCAATTGACTCAGTAGTTAGTTCAATAGTCAGTTCATTTAGAGGTTCAACTAGTGGTTCAGTTGATGGTTCAATAATTTGTTCATTATCTTCATGATCATTATTCGATGGATTTAAATCTAGGTTATTATATTTTGAATTAATTTACTCATCAAATATTAGATTTGTTGTTTCTTCAATTTTGTTAGTTTGTTTATTGTAAACCCTATAGGCCCTACTTGTTGTTGAATATCCTAAAAATATTCCAGGGGTTTATT
Organism: Boesenbergia rotunda; assembly: GCA_024364735.1. Lineage (NCBI taxonomy): Eukaryota > Viridiplantae > Streptophyta > Magnoliopsida > Zingiberales > Zingiberaceae > Boesenbergia > Boesenbergia rotunda. The sequence goes on along the minus strand of JAGFNQ010002313.1, from coordinate 443,802 downwards.
TAGACTGAAATTTACCTAAGTAGTCCTTGGTGTTTAGGATATGGACTTTGCACCCAAAGACCTAGGTAATGTAGGTTTGGAAGTATATGGTAGTATAATTCATAGGGAGTTTTATTGTGTCGTTTGTTAATTAGGACCCTATTTTGGATATAGCAAGCCGTACTAATTGCTTCTGCCTAAAATTGGTTAGCTAGGTTGAATTCATTGAGCATAGTCCTAGCGGCTTCCTGTAGGGTTCTATTTTTTCGTTCGACTAACCCTTTGTGTTGGGGGGTTCTAGGACATGAGAATTCATGAATGTACCCGTTTATTCTACAAAATTCCTCGGACCTTTGATTCTCAAACTCTCCCCCATGATCACTCCTAAGTCTTTTGATTTTGGTATCATTTTGATTTTCAATTATCTTACAAAAATCAATAAACAGATTTAGGGTTTCATCCTTAATCTTTAGGAACCTAACCCAAGTAAACCTAGAGTAATCATCTATAATTACTAAGCAGTACTGGTTTCCGCTTAGTGACATGGCTCCATGTGAATCAAATAGGTCAAGGTGCAGGAGCTCAAGTGTAGTTTGAGTTAGATCTGATTGAATTTGTTTGTGATTAGACATGGTTTGTTTACCTTGGTTACATGATTCACATATTATGTTTTCATGGTTCTTAATTTTTGGTATTTCTTTAATTAAACCAAGTTGGGTGATTTTTGAAATTAATCTTAGATTAGTGTGACCTAATCTCCTATGCCAGAGGTTTGATTCTTCTAACTGAGTTAAGAAGCATTTAGGTACTAGGGGTCGATTTATCGTGTAAACGTTATTTTTCCTAGTGCCCTTAAGCATGACTTCTGAGTCTTGCAAATTTCTAATCAGACAGTCAGAGTTGGTGAAGATAACTACATAGCCAGTATCACATAATTGACTTATACTAAGCAAGTTAAATTTAAAGTTTTCAACCAAAAGTACCTTTTTAATTACAAAATCAGATTTGAGTTCAATGTTACCTGACCCAATGACTTTAAGTGTAGCATTGTTGCCAAATGCTACTGAGCCTAGGTTCTTGAACTTAAGTTTGGTGAATTTCAATTTGTCCCCAGTCATGTGTCTGGAGCACCCGCTATCCAACATCCATTGGTCCAAATCTTTATGTTTCTACACATAAAGAGTTTGTTGATTCGGATCCAATTAGAATTAAGGATATCCTAAATTGATTTTCATAACCTAGTCTGTCTCACCCAATCTAGAGTTTTCAATCACGTTAACCTTATGGGTTTTGTGAGACAGGATTTAATAGAAGGAAGAAATTTATTTTGAAAAACCATGATTAATTTTGAAAAGTTAAATTAATTTTAAAAATAATTTATTATGCTTTAAATTTGGAAAAAAACATGATTGAATCTAGGATTAATTGAAATCTGTGTTAGATTCAAATCTGACAATAGTAAAGTGAATTTGGTTTTCAATAATCGGCTTCCAAGTCTTGGCGAGGCACTAGGCCTTCTTTGGCCGTAGCCTTATTGGATCATCAACCCTTTCCTTGACAAAGCCTTTTATTGAAAATTCATCTTCAAGTTACTCCTTGAAAGATTTTGGTCTAACTAGTTTGGGTCTTGGATCGGTAGCTTCAACTAGTTCCGTCAAAATATCTTCCCTAACGTACTATCATCTCACCTCCACCCAATACTATGTTGTTTAAATTTCAGTTAATTATTTTAGTCCTTAATCTAACCAGTCCTAGGTCTAAGCATGGTAAATTGCATAAAGTAAATAAACAAGCAAGCATACAATTTTACAATAAGAAAAAGAATTTATTTAACTATAAAAATGGTTTTTAAGTTGGTTCCCCCTGGACTAAAGTCACGGTAGTGATTAGGCAAGATATGAATCTTGTCCTTGGGGACCCAATGCTGGTTTGGTCTAGCTTGGTTGGTCAGGCAAAGTTTGGGTACCCATGCCTGAACTTTGGGTCTAGATTGATTCAATACAGCATAGTATGATCTTTGTCTAGCCTTGGTTCGATACCCTAACTCGGATCGATTTAGAACGGACTTCTATTTTCCAAGGATCATGTCAACACCCTTGGAACCCAAAGTGAATCGTTCTAAAGCTGCTCTAAGGTCCTTGACTTGAGTTTTCAAGGAGGAGTTCCCTTTCTCAAGCTTTTCAACTTGAGCAGAGGTTCCTTCTTGAACCTTCTCAGTCAAAGATCTAGAGTCAGCTCCCTCTTTCAGGAGTTTTACTTCCTGTCGAAGGGACTCTACTCGAATTTTGGCTTTCTCCAAGTTACTAGATAGATAAGCAATTAATTCTACTAATTCAACTTTAGAGTAAACACTTATAGTGATTTTGCCGTCTTCCGAAATTGTGAGCTTTCCATCTTCCGGTTCAGATTCAGATCCGGTGTCGATTTCTTCCGAAGCAGTCAAGGCGAGCAGGTTCGATTGTGGGGCCTCTTCTTCTTCTTCGAAGGAAGACTCGTCCCACGTAGCCTGAAGGGTCTTCTTCCTTCTTGTCTTATTGGCTTCTTTCAGATTAGGGCACTCGTAGCAGGTTACGTTGGGTTTGGTCTTAGATGGTTCGGTGGGATCTTCCTTCTTTCGGCTGGCTTTTCTTCTATTGGTCTGATACTTCAGCTCCTTGTAGTAGTCCTGGGCTAGTCGAACTACCTTGGGTCGATCGCCTTCGCTGTCTTGTGAGTCTGAGTCTGAGTCAGACTCGGGTGCAGGTTGAGGCTTGTTCTTGGCCACCTTTCCTGTTTTTCCTGCAACAAAAGTAATGCCTTTCTCGGCTAAGGTACAGTTAGTCTGCTCATGTAATTCAAGTTCAGAAAATCATTCGTCTAGTTTAATTTTAGAGAGGTCCCTAGAAACCTTGTAAGCATCTACCATAGATGCCCACAAAGTATTTCTCGGGAAGGCGTTTAGGGTGTACCTGAAAAGGTCACGGTTTTCTACCTTGTGACCGATTGTATGTAGACCGTTCATCAGCTCCTGAATTCTAGCGTGGAGCTGGGCTGCTGACTCACCTTCGTTCATTTTGATGGTGTACAACTTGTTCAGCAGTAGGTCCCTCTTGCCGATTCGGGTGTCGGAGGTACCCTCGTGCAACTCGATCAACATACTCCAGAGTTCCTTTGCACTGTTGAAGGGTCCCACCCGGTTTAGCTCTTCTTTGGTTAGTCCGCATTGGAGTGTCTGGGTCACCTTTGCGTCCGCCTCGATTTTCTTTTTCAGCGAGGCATCCCATTCTGTGTAAGGTTGTGTCACTCCTTCAGCATTCTTCGGGATTTCCAAACCAGATTGGATTATAATCCACATGTCCACCTGAGTTTTCAAGTGGACCTTCATCTGACTCTTCCAGTAGGGGAAGACTTCTCCACTTAAGAGTGGTGGTCTGGCTGTGCTGAAACCCTCTTGCATGGCCATTAGAATTTCTGAAATGACAAAAACAAAAGAAAATCTTGTCCCAAGACTTGGTCTTGGATTAGTAGTGCGGGAATAAGATAATTAAAAAGAAACGATCGAGTGGTGTTGCACCAACCTTGATTAACGAGAAGAATTGAAAAAAAAATGAAATTAAAACTTTTGTAAAATTCGAAAAAAATTCGCAAATTGGTGGTTGCACCAAATTTGAGCCACCCGCTCTGATACCACTTGTTGGATCGAGAAAAACAATAGAGGGGGGGTGAATATCGTTAAAATCTTTTTCGAATTAAGGAAAGAGAAAACGCGCAGTGAAAATAAAACAATCACACAGGAACACAAGATTTTTACTTGGTTCGGAGTCGCGGTCGGCTCCTACTCCAAGGCCCACGGTCCTTGACCGTTTACTTTGGGCAATACTATAATCGCGCAAAGTAGTTTTACAAATTGAGTACAGAATTATTGCAGGAAATGAAACTAGTTACACTTTTCGTTACTGACGTCCGATGTGGATTGTATTTCGGAGCAGAGGGACATCGTCGGCGCTAGAATCTCGAAGTCGGAGTTTGCCGGGGCATAGCGCTTGAATGAAAAGCTTTGAAGCGTTAGAAAACTGTGTTATTGAAGCCTTGTGGTCGAGCCCCTTTTATAGTACTCCATCGGGCGCCTGATGGGTTGGGGGCACCTGACACGTGCCCTCCGATCTATGAATCCTTATCTGCGGGCTCGGTCAGCGCTTATCCTCCCCACTCGGGCGCCTGAGCTGATGGGGGCGCCCGTGAGCTCACGGGCGCCTGATCCTCCTTGGTTCAGTTGCTTCGCAGCTGGTTTTTGGTTTTTGCCTTCACCCTTAGGCGCCCGTATCCTTACGGGCACCTGAGCCCACTCGGGCGCTTGACTCCATTCGGGCGCCTAGGCCCAGTGAAGAACCTGTTATTGCAGGCAGCACCTAAGTCAAACCTGGGTTTTGATAATGGCAAAGGGTTCAAGAGTTAAGATGTTATTTTGGTCTAATGTGTTCACTGAGTGTACAGAAAGAAGTCCTGACGAAGGGCAACTGGGCAACTAGCGAAGGACTGCTAGGCGTCGAAACCCTAAGACCTGGCGAAGGGCTGCTAGGCACCTAGCGAAGGGCTACTAGGCATTGAAGACCTGGCGAAGGGCTGCTAGGCACTTGGCGAAGGGCTGCTGGGCAAAAGTCCAACCGGAGGAGCCGGTTGGCAAAAGGTAAACTCTCCTGAGAGGAGTAGGTGAGGACGCGTTCCCCATCGAGGGAAAAGTAGGCGTCGGTTCGACCTAGGGTTCCATTTGGGAGACCCGGAGTCAGAACCAAGACAGCTATGGCTTTAAAAACTAACTAATGTTCTTGCTTTGTTTGTTGTGGAACTAACCTTGGATGTAGGAACCGAAGGAGTGTGTTTCTGCAGCTCAAAACGCCCCAAAGGAATGGGGCAGGCACCTGGGCTAGGCGCCCAGGAGGTCCCGGGCGCCCAAGGTCAAGGCCAAAGATGAGTCGAAGCAAAATCAGCCACGAAGCCAGCGGACCCAGTCAAGCTGGGCGCCCGGGAGGTCCCGGGCGCCCCAGTCAGCTCCAGAGCCGATTCGAAGGGGATAAGCGCTGACCAAGCTTCGGATAGAGGTTCTCGGATCCGAAGGCACGTGTCAAGTACCCCCGACGTCCCAGGCGCCCCCAGGAGCACTATAAAAGGGGCTCGACCCCTAAGGCTTCAACAACACTTTTTCCAACGCCTCCAAGCTTTTCGTTCAAGCGCTCTGCTCCGGAAAACTCCGTTCTCGACATTCCAACGCCGATGACGACCCTCTACTCTGAAGTACGATCCACATCAGGGCGTCGGTAACGAAAAGTGTAATTCATTTACTTACTGCACTATTCTTGTATTAAATCTGTAAACCTTTGCGTGAATATTGAATTGCCCGCAGTAAACGGTCAAGGATCGTGGGCCTTGGAGTAGGAGCCGACCGTGACTCCGAACCAAGTAAAATTACTTGTGTTCTTTGTGTGTTTTAATTCTGCTGTGTTTTCTCTTTCTTATCTGAAAAATTTTCACGATATTCACCCCCCCCCCTCTATCGTGTTTCTCGATCCAACAGAACCTTCACTTGTAGACGATCAGTCCTTCGACCCTGCAAATAAGGTTAGTCCAAAAAACATGATAAGTAGTAATTACAGTCGTAGCTGTCATAGTTCTGACTTCGGGTCTCCCAAATGGAACCCTAGGTCGAACTGACGCCTACTGTTCCCTCAACGGGGAACGCGTCCTCACCTACTCCTCTCTGGAGAGTTTACCTTTCGCCAACCGGCTCCTCCAGTTGGACTTTTGCCCGATCCACCTGACCAGGTCTTCGGTGCCCGACCCCTTGCCAGGACTTTGTGCCCAGTCCTTGACCAGGACTTCTTTGCCCAACTTCCGGTCAGGTCTTCTTGCCCAGTCCTTGACCAGGACTTCTTTGCCTGACTTCCGGTCAGGTCTTCTTGCCTAGTCCTTGACCAGGACTTCTTTGCCTAGTGCACCTTGGAGTTCTTCCTGCACACTCAGTGAACAAAATTAGAACACAATAACATTTTAACTCTTGAACCCTTTGTCATTATCAAAACCCAGGTTTGACTTAGGTGCTGCCTGCACCAACAAGACTTAGCCTACGCAGTAAGCAAACTGAGTAGATACACGAGTAATCCCGATGTTGAGCACTGGAAAGGGAAAATAAGAGTACTAAGGTACATGAGATATACTCGTGGAAATGGACTGCACTATATGAGATATCCTGCTGTTATCGAAGGATACAGCGATGCGAGTTGGATATTTGATATAAAAGACTCGAAGTCTACGAGTGGTTATGTGTTCACTCTGGGAAGTGCAGTCATTTCATGGAAATCTTCTAAGCAAACCGTAATAACCAGATCCACGATGGAGTCTGAGTTTGTAGCTCTTGACAAATATGGTGAAGAGGCTGAATGGCTACGACAATTCTTAGAAGATATATCGAGATGGCCGAAACTCGTGCCAGCAATATGCATACATTGTGATAGTCAATCTGCAATTGGTCGGGCACAAAGCCATCTGTATAATGGTATGTCTAGACATATACGTCGAAGACACAATACCATTAGACAACAACTCTCAACTGGAGTTATCACTATTGACTATGTGAAGTCAAAAGATAACTTAGCGGATCGGCTAACCAAAGGGTTAAATCGAGACTTAGTTGCAAGCTCATCAAGGAGGATGGGTTTGATGCCGATAGAAAATGTTGGTGCAAAGGAAACCCAACCTATGCAGACTGGAGATCCCAAGAACTAGGTTCAAAGGGACAACCTAACTGCACTGACAAAAGTATTCACTATGAGGGAATGACCCTTTGAAACAGTGAAGGATTGAGGTTAAGCATACGGCTTTTAATGATTCAATAGAGTTATGTGGAAAACTCTTAAGAGATCACCTATGTGAGAAAGAAGTGGGGCCACTTCGAAGAGAATTGGAGGCACAATTCTTAGAACTTCTCGCAGAATCAGGCATGTTAATGGCCAAGAATGAACACACTCATGAGAACTAAGGTGTATCAGAGAGAGTCCTGGGTGAGATGTGTCAATGCTTACATAAACGGCAACACAGTTCAAGGACATCATGCCTGCTGTCAGCCAGGAAGCAAACATATCTTCACAAGGGAAGGTTCAAAGGGTGAAACCTACCTATCCTATACACGACTCAACTGCTGAATGCTATCACCATGTTTCCATTCATGTGGGGCATTGTTAGATATCTTGCATATCTAGTGTGAATGGAAGAGAGGTGGTGGGACTTTAGTCTCATATTGTCACTTTCTAGTGAATGGAAAGTGAGGAGGAGAATATAGGGACTCCATTGTGAGTGGGGCTTTAGTCCCACATTGGGAGTTTTAAGGCAAAATGTTTGGTTTATATTATATCACAAGCATGATAGTTGTGAACAAATGCTAGGGGAGAGGCTCTCTCTCATGCGTGGGTGCGCAGGGGGGGTGCAAATCCAGGGCCCGAATTTGTACTAAACCAAGTGAACTCGTGTGCGTGCACGACCCGCGCATGTCGAATGTCTGACCGGTCGGGGCATAATTTGTCCAAGCAGATGAACCAACGTTTTGCCAAATGATTTTTGCTCAAATGTAACTGATGTATTAATTTTGATTAATGCAAGATCAGTAACCCCCAAACGTTTGGATTTGGTCTGGTAAATGGCAGTAAATGACGATTAATTCGTCATTTAAAGATGCGGGGGTCTGAACCTATAGAAGGAGGTCGTGACCGAGAGCAAGACACAGACGATAGAGAAATTCTCCTCCACTCCACCTCGTTCCCGACCTCCACTGATAGCAGTCAGGTACCTCCTCAGTTTGCCACGAGCAACGAGTGCTCCATTGTGCCCGTGGTCGGTTGTTGTATCCTGAGAGACAGAAGTCCATCAGAGCCTCGAAGCACCGCCGGAGGAGGACGAATCTGTTTCAAGGAAATTGTGCTGCGCATGCCTCAGCAATATTCCTGGTCGGGAGACGTCCGACCACTACTCGGGAGAACCCAGTCGGGAAACTCCACTCGGGAATATCAGTTCGGGAATTCTGCTCGGCTGCTCAGGAGCTCACTCGACCACTCGAGAATTCCACTCGGGAGCTCGGGAAAATTGCACGGGTCGGGAGATTCTGCTCGGGAGCTCACTCGGCCACTCGGATCTCACTCGGCCACTCGGAGCTCTCTTGGCCACTCAGGAAATCTGCTCGGGATCTCACTCAGCAGCTTCGGGATCCAACTCAGGAGCTAACTCAGGAGCTCTGGAATTCCACTCGGGAAACTGTTGACTGAAGAAGTAGCATCTCGGGCCACTCAACAGAGATAAGTTGAAGTTATTTTAGTAATTTCAATTTATTGTAAAATCTCGAAAATTCCTCCAACAATTCCTTACTCTACCTGACTCTTAAGACAAGCTTTCCTAACATACTATCAGCTCCCCCCCCCCACTCTAATACTAGGTTATAAAAGTTTCAATCAAATCTGGTCCTTATCTAACTATTTCTATTCCTAAGCATGGCAATTTGTAGGAAAAGAAAACAAACAAGCATTCAAGCAATTTTTACAACCATGCAAAGAATTCATCTAATAATATAAATAGTTTTTCTATTGGCTCCCCCTAGACTAAAGCCTCCGTATTAACTATCTAGGAAATGAATTTTGTCCTTGGGGATCCAATAGTGATTTAGTCCTGCTTGATTTGTCAAGCTGAGTTTAGGGACCCATGCTTGGACTCAGGTGCTAGTACGGTTCAGAATTGAATAATAAGATCTATACTATGTGTTGGTTCCATACCCAAGTCCAGATCGGTTAAAAACGACCTTTTATTTTCCAAGAATCATGTCAAGATTTTTGGAACATAAAGTGAACCGCTCTAGGGTAACTCTTAGTTCCTTGACTTGAGTTTTCAGGGAGGAATTCTCTTCCTCAAGTTATTAGACTTGAGTGGAGGTTCCTTCCTGAACGCTCTCAATTAATGGACTTGAGTTAGCCTCCACCTTAAGTGCTTTTACCTCCTTTTTAAGGGACTTAACTCGGGCGTTGGATTTAGCCAACTTACGTAATAGATAAGAGATAAGGTCATATAATTCAAGTTCAGAGTAACTGCTTATAGTGAGTCGGCCTTTTTCCGATAGGGAGATTGTTCCGGTTCCATGGCTTTGCTCCGGCTCTACTTCTGATTCAGACTCGGTGTCGGGTTCGTTTGATGTCGTCAGTGTGAGAAAGTTCGAGTGGGGTAGTTCTTCTTCATCCTCCGAGGATTCGTCCCATGTAGCTTGGAGTGTCTTCTTTTTTCAGTGCTTTTTCGCCACCTTCAAGTTGGGACACTCTGATTTAAAGTGACCTTTCTTATTTCACCCATAATAAGTGATCTTCATCTTGTTCTTCTAGCTCGTGCTCGGTTTAGTCGGATCATCCTTTGACTGAACCGATTTCTTCTTCTTCAAACCCTTATTCTTCTTATACATCCTTCATACTATATTGACTAGCTCGTGTTGGATCTAGAAAATACGATAGAGGGGGGTGAATATCGTAAAAGTGTTTCGAATTAGAAAAGAGAATGCGCAGCGGAAATTTAAATCAATCACACGGAACACAAGTGTTTTTACTTGGTTCGGAGTCGCGGTCGGCCCCTACTCCAAGGCCCACGGTCCTTGACTGTTTACTGCGGGCAATTCTATAATGTCGCAAAGATTTACAAAGATTCGTACAATAGTAGTGTAGTAAAAAGAACAAGTGTACTCTTCGTTACCGACGACCGGTGTGGATCGTAATTTGGAGCAGAGGATCGTCATCGGCGCTAGAATCTCGAGATCGGTGGTTTCTGGAGCAGAGCGCTTGAACGAAGAGCGTAGAGGCATTGGAAAATTGATGTCTTGAAGCCTTGGGGTCGAGCCCCTTTTATAGCACTCCTGGGGGCGCCCTGGACGCTGGGGGCGCCTGACACGTGCCTTCGGATCCGAGAAACCTCATCTGAAGCTCGGTCAGCGCTTATCCCTCCAGAATCGGCCTCGGAGCTGACGGGGGCGCCCGGGACACTGGGGGTGCCCCGGTTGACTTGGTCTGCTGGCTTCACGGCTGATTTCGCTTCGATTGCTGGTTGGCTTGGACCTAGGGCGCCCGAGACATCCAGGGCGCCCGAGACCATCAGGGCGCCCGGGACCTTGAGGGCGCCTGTCCCAGTGAGCTTCTGAAGCGATTCTTGCTTAGTTGTTCGTTTGACTTTGACCTTGGGCACCCGGGACCTCCCGGGCGCCTTGCCCAGCTGCTACCCCTCTCCTTTGGGGCGTTCTGAGCTGCAGAAACAAGTTCCTTTGGTCCCTGCATCCAAGGTTAGTTCCACAACAAACAAGGCATGAAATGTTAGGCTTTTACTGCCGTAGGTGTCTTGGTTCTGACTTCGAGTCTCCTAAAATGGAACCCTAGGTCGAGCCGACGCCTACTATTCCCTCGACGGGGAACGCGTCCTAACATACTCCTCTCAGGAGAGTTTACCTTTGGCCAACCGGCTCCTCCGGTTGGACTTTTGCCCAGCAGTCCTTCGCTAGGTGCTAAGCAGCCCTTCGCCAGGTCTTCGGTACCAAGAAGTCCTTCGCCAGGTGCCTAGTAGTCCTTCGCCAGGTCATAGACTCCTAGAAGCCCTTCGCCAGGTGCCCAGCAGCCCTTCGCCAGGTCTTAGACTCCTAGAAGCCCTTCGCCAGGTGCCCAGCAGCCCTTCGCCAGGTCTTCAGGTTTCGATGCCTAGCAGTCCTTCGCTAGGTGCCCAGCAGCCCTTCGCCAGGACTTCGTTCTGCACACTCAGTGAGCACATTAGATCACAATAACATCTTAACTTTTGAACCCTTTGCCAATATCAAAACCCAGGTTCGACTTAGGTGCTGCCTGCACCAACAATCTCCCCCTTTTTGATTTATGGCAACCCGGTTCAAAAAGTTAAGTTAAATCAAAAATAGGTAAAATTTCAATTTTATTTCCTCCCCCTGGATGGAATCTCCCCCTAAGTTTTTCAAAGGTTCGCCGGGTTTGAAAAAGTTTCTAAGTCTAAAAGGGAAATTATTTTTCAACACTTAGAATCTTTTCCAAAAAAAATATGTAAGTTTAGAGAATATTTTCCAAAAAAGATTTTTGGGTTGGAAAACAATGTAAGTTAGAAATTATTTTCCAAAAACAATTTTTGAGTTGGAAAATTTGCACTTAGAGAATTTACACTTAGAAAATTTTTAAGTCAATACTTAGTTTTCACACTTTAGAAAATTTTCTAAACTTCTTCTGAAGTTTCTATTACAAAAAGAACTTTTAGCATGTTTTTGAGTTGTGAAAAACATTTTTCCAACCTAGAAAGTTTTTAAGGAAAAATTAATACTTAAAAGGTTTTCTATTAGAGAAATTTCAAATAAGTACTTAGAGAAATAGTTTGAGTCAAGTACTTAGAAATAATTTTGAGAATAACTTAAGTCAAGTACTTAGAAATAATTTTGAAAACAATTTAAGTCAAGTACTTAGAAATAAATTTTCAGAATAGCTTAAGTCAAGTACTTAGAAATAATTTTGAAAACAATTTAAGTCAAGTACTTAGAAATAAAGTTTGAGAATAGCTTAAGTCAAGTACTTAGAAATAATTTTGAAAACAATTTACTTAAGGGATACTTTTTGAAATTTTACTTTTTGAAAAAGAAGAAAATAAAGTTTTGAAATTTTTTGAAATTTTTGAAGATTGAAAAAAAAAAAATTTAAACCTTCTCTCCTTTCCAATCTCTCCCCCTTTGCCATATATCAAAAAAGACAATATAGTAAAACAATATAGCAAAAGAAGTAAGGTGCTGTACTGAACCAATTCAAGATATAAACTGGACCAAATCAATTCTAATTTTCTCTTTCGGGTCATGTCTAACCCAATTAGCTACTTACTAACTATTATAAATAGTAGCTTTCGCTAGGGTTAGTCAAGTTAAGTGTTCTGTTCAAGTTAGATTTTCTAAGCTTGACACTTAACTTGATTACTGTTTATTGGTATTTAGTGCCCCAATTACTGTAGATGCACAGACTTAAGCATCATGAATCAAGGCAAAGACCTAAGCATCTCAACCCATTCTAGGTTATCAATCAAAAGTACCCTAAAGTGCTTGTGAGATACTGGCTTCTAGATCTATAGGTGCATGCAGTTCTAGAGTTACTAAGCTAAGTCCATTTGCGAAAAAGCCCTAGTTTTGAAAGGGGGTAATTTTTTCATAAGAAAAACTAAGTCAAAAAATTATTTGTAAAAATGCAACAAAAATGATTTTTCAAATTAAGTAGAAACTGATAAGTAATAAAATAGTTTTTTTAAAAAAAAACAGAAGTAGAGCAAACCTATTCTACCAAGCATAACCCTAACTGCCTTCTTAGTGAGCTGAACTCAGACTCAGGTAGGGGTTTGGTCAATATGTCAGCTAAGTTAGATTTAGAGTCTACATTCTTAAGGACTATCTCACCCCTGGCTACATGATCTCTTACGAAGTGGTGTTTGACTTCTATGTGTGTAGTTCTAGAGTGTTGGATTGGATTCTTAGTTAGATTAATTGAGCTTATATTGTCAATGTAGACTTGAGTTTGGGTGTAGTTGAGCTGGAAGTCTTTAAGAGTGTGCATCATCCATAAGAGTTGTGCTACACATTCTCCCAAAGCAACATACTCAGCTTCAGTTGTGGATAGAGCTACACAGTGTTGTTTTCTGCTGCACCAACTTACTAGACTATTTCCTAAGAGTTGGTAGCTTCCACTTGTACTCTTTCTATCTAATTTACAACTAGCATAGTCAGAATCCGAGTATCCTGACAAGTCAAAAGTTGAGGTCTAGGATACCAAATCCCTACATTTAGGGTGCCCTTAATGTATCTTAGTATTCTTTTTAGGGCTGCTAAGTGTGTTTCCTTAGCACAGGTTTGGTATCTAGCACACATTCCTACAGCAAAAAGAATATCAGGTCTGCTGGTTGTAAGGTACAGTAGACTTCCAATCATACTTCTATAGAGTTTAAGATCTACTGGTTTACCATTAGGGTCACTATCTATTTTTACATTTGTGGCCATGGGGGTACTTATGCTTTTGGAGTTGTCCATTTTGAATTTCTTTATTAACTCCTTAGCATATTTGGATTGATGGGCATAGTTTCCATCCCTAGTTTGCTTAATTTGTAACCCTAGAAAGAAGTTGAGCTCACCAACTAAGCTCATTTCAAATTCATTTTCCATTATTTTAACAAACTCTTTTAGGAAATTTGAGTTAGTGGATCCAAAAATTATATCGTCTACGTAGATTTGTGCAATAAAGATGTCCTTTTCTAATGTCTTAATAAATAGGGTTGAGTTAATTTGTCTCTTTTTAAATTCTTTAGAAATTAGGTAGGTTGATAAGCGTTCATACCATGCCCTAGGTGCTTGTTTTAGTCCATAAAGTGCTTTAGTGAGTTTGTAAACATGGTCAAGTCTTTCTAAGTCCTCAAAACCGGGGGGTTGTCCTACATAGACTTCTTCCTTAATAAATCCATTTAGAAAAGTTGACTTTACATCCATTTGGTAGAGTTTAAATCCTTTATGGGATGCAAAGGCTAACAACATCCTAATAGACTCAAGTCTAGCTACTGGGGCATAGGTTTCGTCATAATCTAATCCTTCTACTTGACTGAACCCTTTGGCTACTAAGCGGGCTTTGTTTCTCACTATTTCCCCTTGATCATTTAGCTTATTCCTAAAAACCCACTTAGTATCAATAATGGATTTGCCCTCAGGTTTAGGTATTAGTTCCCAGACTTGGTTCCTTTCAAACTAGGCTAACTCTTCCTGCATAGCTATGATCCAATCAGGATCAGGTAAGGCTTCCTCTATAGTCTTAGGTTCAATTTTTGAAATCAGTGCAATCTGACTAAGGTTTCTATAGGCGGACCTAGTTCTGACTCCTAAAGTTGGATCACCCACAATTTGATCAGTTGGGTGGCTGAGTCTAGGTTTCTTAGTTTTTCTAGAACATGGTTCAGCCTCAGGTTCGGCCGGTCGGTTTGGTTCAGTATTTGGTTCAACTACTGGGTTGGTTCAATTGTTGGTTCAATTAACTCAATAGTTGGTTCAATAGTTAGTTCATTTAGGGGTTCAATTAAAGGTTCAACTGTTTGTTCATTATCTTCTTGATCAGTATTTGATGAATTTAGATCTGGATTATCAGATTTTGAGTTAATTTCTTCATCAAATATTAGATTTGTTGTTTCTTCATTTTTCTTAGTTTGTTTATTGTAAACCCTATAGGCTATACTTGTTGTTGAATATCCTAAGAAGATGCCTGGGGTTGACTTAGACTGAAATTTACCTAAATAGTCCTTGGTGTTTAGGATATAGACTTTGCATCCAAACACTCTTAGGTAATGTAGGTTTGGAAGTCTATAGTAGTATAATTCATAGGATGTTTTATTGTGTCGTTTGTTAATTAGGACCCTATTCTGGATGTAACAAGTCGTACTAATTGCTTCAGCCCAAAATTGATTAGCTAGGTTGAATTCATTGAGCATAGCCCTAGCGACTTCCTGTAGGGTTCTATTTTTCCGTTCAACTATCCCATTTTGCTGGGAGGGTTCTAGGGCACGAAAATTCGTGTATATACCTGTTTTGTTAGTGATATGAGAAAAGTGTCCTAAGGCAATTGCCTTATGATTGTAATCATTTACTTTAATAAATGAATATTCACTATTTGAGTATACATGTTCGTGTATTTGATTAAGATCTTAAACTCATTTACTGAATGTCCGCAATACAATTCACAGCATGAGAGAATTTGTGATGAATTCACAACTAGTGATTATCTCTACATGTGCAATTGTGAAGTATTGAAATTGTCCCTAGTCGATGAATTGATAAATACGGACACTATCAATTCTGTTGAGACTAGCATGGGTTATTCTCTAATCAGCTGATTCTCACTGGCTGGTGACATTGGGATGTTCGGAGATAAACATGAATGCTAGTTAAGGGAACTAGTTCATTGGAGTGACTAGCTGTAAAACTTCATATGGTAATCTACATATAGATATGTCAATGAAGTTCTTACTGCAGCTTAAGTGCGATGTTCCTTTGACTTGCGGTGTTCAAGTCATCTTGGTCATGAAGACTTATACTTTGACATCTTAAGCAAGCATCTCCAAGGAGGTGTGGACCCAGGATGATTGGGTATAAGCCGAAATGCCCGAAGATGTTTGAACAGCCTACATAGGATTCACCACTCCTTGCGAGGAGACGTATACCCAAGGCCTATCGTCGGATTGTTACTCGAAGCCTATGGCCAGAGCATCACATGTTCCGAGTATGAATCTCTCAGAAACATGAGAGTAATTAGAATCCGTTGGACGAGAAAGACATTACTTGGGCTAGGTGTGACGTAGTCAGCCTAGTGGGGACTGACACACATAGACCGTGTCCTGAACCAAGTGGGTATAAGATGGTGAAGGGAATGAGGCACGATTCATTAAAGCTGCTAAAGAGTTTCAGAATAGTTTCTGAGGTCAACCGTTGATCTTTCGATTAATTGGGGATCATGATGTACTACTAGGTGCCACTTATGATCGTTCTATAATTGGTTAATTATAGACGGCCAACATAAATCGAAAGCCTATTTAGTCACACGCACTACGAGTAATTCGAGGGATTTAAAACGAGTTGAAAATTAGATTTTCCAATCAAGAGAGATTAGGTTTGGTTAAGCCAAACGATAAGTCGAATCTGAATTTTTCAGAGACGCATCGGAAGCGTAAAATGGCTAAGTATTTTGAAGACTTAATAGATGAATTAAATAAGATTAATTCATTGGGGCGTGGCTTGGATGGGCCGGCCAAAGAGGGTCTCCATCCTCTTTGCTTGGCCGGCCACAACAAAGAGAGAGAACCAAATTTTTGGTTCAATTTATAAAATAAACCAAGTGTGGTTTGTTTTATAAAATTATGGATGATATAAATTTTTATATAATAAACTAAGGTTTGGTTTATTTTTCATGAAAATTAAAATGAACCATGGATAGGTTTATTTTATTTTATAAAATCAATCAATGATTGATTTACCATGATAAGAAAATTTATTCCATAAGAAAAAAAGGAGACTTGCTCGGTTTTTATCATGAATTAAAATATGATAAAACTTAGCATGATGGAATAAGTCATAGAAAATTTATTCCATAAGAAAAAAGAGACTTGGCGGTTGAGAGGCCACTATATAAAGGACCCAAGGCAAGGCTTGGAAATCAATCGAAGTATTCTTGCCTAGGCTCTCTCCCTCTCCTCCCTTCTTTCTCTTGGCCGGCCACAAGGCTCTTCTCCCTTCTTCTTGCCGTAAGCACAAGGAGAAGCACCGAGGCAACAATGTTCTTCCGTTGGGACGATCTTCCTCTCCGGCCATTATCACCTTGGGATTAGGCGCAAGTCATCTTCCTCCTCGCCGGAATTGTGATTCCGGCCAACCTTGGTAGTGAGTTTTTCCGATGTGATTACTTCTCTCTTGGTTTTCTTGTCACGTTCTCAGAGAATCTAGTAGTTCTCGAGAACACGAAACTCGTGGCTTTGCGAAGTCATCCCGAAGATACTCGGCATGGACGCGAATAGAGGCAGAGCTTCCGAGGGACGCTTACGGTTGGATCTCGTCCCTTCCTTCGAGTTACGCGAGGTAATACATAAATTAGTTTATGTTTCTGCAAAATTTTAAATATATGATCATGTCTACACAAGATAAAGTTGCATGCTTAGATGTATGGTTAAATAATTTGAGAAATTATTTATGCTAAACCTTCCGCTGCACGTAATTAATTTTAAAATTATGAACTCGCATCCATGTCAACATGCACCCGGTCCCAACATGTTTATCTTACAAAACTCCTTGAATCGTTGATTCTCAAACTCTCCCCCGTGATCACTCCTAAGCCTTTTGATTTTGGTATCGTTTTTATTTTCAATTAACTCACAAAAATCACTAAATTGGTTTAGGGTTTCATCTTTGGTCTTTAGAAACCTAACCCAGGTAAACCTAGAGTAATCATCAACAATTACTAAGCAATACCGGTTTCCGCTTAGTGACTTAGCTCCATGTGAATCAAATAGGTCAAGGTGCAGGAGCTCAAGTGTGGTTCGAGTTAGATCTAATTGAATCAGTTTATGATTAGACCTGGTTTGTTTACCTTGATTGCATGATTCACATATTAAGTTTTCATGGTTCTTGATTTTGGGTATACATTTAATTAGGCCAAGTTGGGTGATTTTTGAAATTAATCTCAGATTAGTGTGACCTAATCTTCTATGCCAGAGGTTTGATTCTTCTAACTGAGTTAACATGCATTTAGGTACTAAGGGTAGGTTTATAGTGTAAATATTATTTTTCCTAGAGCCCTTAAGCATGATTTCAGAGTCTTGCAAGTTTCTAATCAGGCAGTTAGAGTTGGTGAAGGTAACTACATAGCCAGTATCACATAATTGACTTATGCTAAGCAAGTTAAATTTAAAATCTTCAACCAAAAGCACCTTTTTAATAACAAAGTCAGATTTGAGTTCAATGTTACCTAACCCAATCACTTTGAGTGTAGTATTGTTGCCAAATGCTACTGAGCCTAGGTTCTTGAACATGAGTTTGGTGAATTTCAATTTATCCCCAGTCATGTGTCTGGAGCACCCGCTATCCAACATCCATTGGTCCAAATCTTTATCACTACAACAAATTTGACTTTTCGCAGCACACATTTATGCTATCCGCAGCGCGCATTGTATGCTGCAAAGTTCAAAGCTGTTGAAAGTCATAAGTTATCCGCAGCGCACATCCGCGCGCTGCGAATGGCCTTTTCCACAGCGCGTGGATGCGCGCTGCGGAAGGCCTTTTCCGCAGCGCACGAATGCGCGCTACGGAAGAGGTTTTCTGCAGCGCGCGATGCGCGCTGCGGATAGTTACCATAGAAAATAAAAAAAATCACATGCTCAGTTATATCAAACATATTGTATAATAAAGCAAAGAAAGACAATTCCTAATGTTTAATTTGCATACACAAATTCTCACATGTACAGAGCAAGTTTTGATACATCATGTAGCACATGCTCAGTTAGTATCGAATTCTGTTTTACAATGATAATCAGATTTTTCTCGGTTTGGTGATAACTTAATTAAACATAATACCCTACAAAATCGAAAGCTTAATTAAACCTCTGAAGCTGCAATATAGCCTCCGCAGGACCCAAATGACTTGGTAAAAGTTCCCATCATGATATCAATATCAGCTGGATCTACCCCTAGCAGCTCACATACACCTCTGCCAGATTTTCCAACAGCGCCTATGCTGTGTGCCTCGTCCAAATATATGTATGCCTGACCCAGACAGACAATAGCTGTTACTACACGAAGAGAAACTCCATACATGTAGGAAAAGCATCAAATTTATTTGCTAAATAAATGTGGTTAAGGGGATAGATAATGGTGAATATGTACTAGAGTAGAATCTCAAATCCCACAGATAGATCAGGAAAGAACTGTTTGCAAACCTGAAATGATAGAAGACATTAATCAAGAAACAGAATAAAGCCATGTCATTCCAGCATAGTATAATCTACATACATCTATCACCAACTTGTCAATCTCACATATATCATAGAAGTATCAACTGACCTCCTTTGGGTCAGCAAGCATCCCAACTATAGCAGTGTCTATAGCATCTTGATTTTCCGTTCTTGAGGCTCTAGAAGCCATTAAAATCACAGTGTCCTGGTTTACGTCTCTTGAGAAAACCTAAACAAACAGTTGATGTTGCATAAATGTCAATTTGAGAAGTGGTATCGACAAACACGTTCCTATCTCTAACCTCAATAAGGTTCTTGTCAACTGTCAGCTTGTTTAGTGTCAGAGTCCCAGTCTTGTCGCTACAAAGCACATCCATACCTGCCATTTCTTCGATAGCAGTCATTCTCTTTGTAATAGCCCCCTGCAAAAAGTTCAACAATATGTGGCAATCAATAAATATTAGAACAACCAAATAAGATTCATCTTGTATAGAATTCGACTGTACATTCTATATGAGCAGTTTAATGAAGTTATTCTGTTATTTTTATCAAATGTTCTTGTACAGATTTCTTTCAAGAAATATTCATAGATACAGTTGTTGTTCCAACTTCCAAGTATAATGGATAAAATACATTAACATAAGTTTTGACCCTCCCATACAGGCCCAAAGGGCATGTTGGATAGGAGAGGAATGCCATCGCTTGATGGAAAACCAGTCGAAGGATGATCTGGTGCAGTATTGGTCTTAAAAGAAAGAAAGTAAATGCAATAATAATAAAGGTGTTGTCCATGCCTGTGAAAGTTCAAGTGTGCGCACTTGGCTATTAAAAAAAATGTACTGAATCAAATTTTATTTGAACTCTTGATCTAAATTATCTCACCTGCTGAGATAACCGGTGAGAGCCAATTGCCATTGTGACTGAAAGAACAGTAGGCATGGCTATGGGAATCCCTCCAATGAGAAGAACCAGAAGATTGTCAATTCCAGGCTGATAAGCACGGTGCTGGATCGGATACATAACAATGATCTCGATACACATTCCCACCGCAATTGAACAAATACAGAAGTTCCCAATTGTAGTCAAAACCTGGTTGACACACAGGTAGATGATCATTTCAGTCCTAACTTTATTATATGGTAAAGTGAATTAAACAAATTCAATAGACAAGGAACCAAGAGTCTTACCTTTTGGAAGTGACCAACTTGATTTGTTGAATCTACAAGGTGGGCAGCCTTTCCAAAGAATGTATGCACACCAGTGGCAATAACAACAGCCTCAATCTCACCCTGCTTGCAAGTAGATCCAGAATAAACTCCATCACCAGGGCCTTTCGTTACTGGAAATGATTCTCCAGTCAAGGCACTCTGCCAAATTGAGTTCAAAGAGAAGAATTAATATAAGATCATGTAATTTCTTTTATTACAGATAGTGGAGTGGCCAAGACCTGATCAATTTTCAAAGGGTCCCCTTCAAGGAGACGGGCATTAGCAGGAACAATATCCCCAAGCTTAATGCTTATGATGTCTCCTGGGACAAGGACTGCCGCATCTTCCTCGTTCCATTTGCCATCCCTCAACACCTATAGTATCGGGCATCAACAGTAAGAATATCAGTTGCTTAAACAAGAAATAATCTCTTTTTTTTCCTTTTCCAATTAGCCTTCAGTTTAAGAAACGAGATATAATAGAGGAAATCAAGTGAAAAGGGGGGAAAATTGAGACCTTGGCCTTGGGAGCGAGGCGAGCCATGAGGGCGGCAGCTGCGTTGCCGGCGTTGTTCTCTTCGATGAAGCTGATGACAATCTGGAGGCTTTCCCTGTTCAAGGAAACAATTTTCAGAAACACTAACAGGTAAGACGCCAAGTATAACAAGAAGAAGATCAATCACAACTTCAATTAGGCAAAAACAGTAACCGACCCCTCCGTTGGCAAGGGCGATGGCCATGATGGCAGCGGCCTCCATAACCCAGGAAAGCGGGTTCCACATGAACCCCAAGAACTTGAGAAACTTGCTCTCCTGCACGAAATCGTCAACAAACCGACTTCAAGAATCAATTTTTTCAAGCACACGAAAAACCGAGAGGAAGAATCAATCGAACACCTGCTTCTCCTCGAGCTTGTTGGGGCCGAAGATTTCGAGGCACTGAAGGGCCTGCTCGGAGGTGAGGCCTCCAGGGCCGCATTGCAAGTTATCGAACACCTCCTCCAAAGGTATGTTTTCCTGCACAAATCAACTGCCACAATCAAGAAACTCCTCCAAAACGAAGAAATTAAAAAACACACAAACAAACACTTTGAGCAAGGGCATCTACATATATTTATTCTTAAAGTGATTGTTATCATCTTCGTAAACCTATCATCTACATATAGCCAAGAAAAGATACGGAGGTGTAAACTAATCCTGGAAGTGCAGCGGCATCAGATACGGAGGGAGGCGACGTCTGCGGTGTCGTCGCTCCGGCTGTCGTGAGCAAGGGCACCCGAGCTCCGGCGGGGGGAAACGACCGGAAGAGCCAAGGAAAGATCTCGCCACAAGGCTGGCTCGGCCGGCGGCGGATCTTGGTGTCGGCGATCCGAGAGAAAGGGAGGCGAGACTCCTGCCGGTGGTGCTGCCTCCTGACGACGACGCGACAAGGCGATCGCGAGTGGGGTGAGGGCGATCGGGTGAGAGGAAGAGAAAAAGATTGGGAGTTGCAGTGGTGAGGGCTAGGGCACGGCAAACAAAAGGAATGAAATAGTGATTATTTGTAATTTTATTTGTAGCATATCACATATAATAAATAGATGTATTAATAGCGTATCAATTTTTATATGCTGCCATTGTTATTATTTATTCACAGCGTACGTTAATATGCTGTTAATAATAGCATTAACAGCTTGCTTTTAATGTATGTTGTTGATGTTTCTTTTTTTTTTAAAAATGTATGGTATTAACAACGCACATCAATATGCATGCTGTTAATAATACTATTAACAACATGCTTTTAATGTGCGCTGTTAATAACGCGCTGCGGAAAAGTAATTTTCTTGTAGTGTATGTTCCTACACATAAAGAGTTTTGTTGATTTAGATCCAATTAGAATTAAGGATAGCTTAAATTGATTTCCACAACCTAGTCTGTCTCACCCAATCTAGAGTTATCAACCACGTTAGCCTTATGGGTTTTTGTGAGACAGGTTTTGAATAGAAGTAAGAATTTATTTTGAAAAATCATGATTAATTTTGAAAAAGTTAAATTAATTTTGAAAACAATTGGTTTTGAATTTATTTTGAAAAAGAGTGTTTGAATCTATGATTAACTGAAATTTGTGTTAAATTCAAATTTGACAAGAGTAAATTGAATTTGAATTTCAAAAATTGGCTTCCAGGTCTTGGCAAGGCACTAGGCCTTCTTTGGCCGTAGCCTTATTGGATCATCAACCCTTTCCTTGACAAAGCCTTTTAATGAAATTTCATTTTCAAAATTACTTTTTGAAAAATTCTGGTCTAACTAGTTTGGGTCTTGGATCGGTAGCTTCGGCTAGTTCCACCAGTCTAAAGAGACCAAGTAGTGTATACTTGACCTTATTAGAAGAGGTTTCCCTAACGTACTATCATCTCACCGCCACCCAATACTATGTTGTTCAAATTTCAATTAATTGGTTTAGTCCTTAATCTAACCAGTCCTAAGTCTAAGCATGGCAAATTGCAGAAAGTAAATAGACAAGCAATCATGCAATTTAAAACAAGAAAAGAAATTTATTTAACTATAAAAATTGTTTTTAAGTTGGCTCCCCCTGGACTAAAGCCATGATAATGGTTCGGCAAGATGTAAATCTTGTCCTTGGGGATCCAATACTGATTTGATCCAGTTTGGTTGTTCAGGCAAAGTTTGGGTACCCATGCCTGAATTTTAGGTCTAGACTGATTCGGTACAGCATAGTAAGATCTTTGTCTCGCCTTGGTTCGATAGCCTAACCCGGATCGATTTAGAACGGACTTCTGTTTTCCAAGGATCATATCAAGACCCTTGGAACCAGAAGTGAATCGTTCCAAAGCTGCTCTAAGGTCTTTGACTTGAGTTTTCAAGGAGGAGTTCTCTTTCTCAAGTTTTTCAACTTGAGTAGAGGTTCCTTCTTGAACCTTCTCAGTTGAGGATCTAGAGTCAGCTTCCTCTTTCAGGAGTTTTACTTCCTGTCGGAGGGACTCGACTCGGATTTTCGATTTCGCCAAGTCTCGAGATAGATACACAATTAATTCTGATAATTGACTTTTAGAAAACCCACTTACAGTGATTTGGTCGTCCTCAGAAAATGTGAGGTTTCCGTCGTCCAGCTCCGATTCTGATTCGGTCTCGATTTCTTCCGAAGCAGTCAAAGCGAGCAGGTTCGACTGTGGGGCCTCTTCTTCTTCAGAAGAAGAAGACTCATCCCATGTTGCTTGAAGGGCCTTCTTCCTTCTTGTCTTCTTTGTCTCCTTCAGATTTGGGCATTCCGTCTTGTAGTGACCCTTCTTTTTGCATTCGTAACAGGTCACGTTTGGTTTGGTCTTTTCATTTGAAGGATCAGCTGGTTTTCCCTTTCTTCGGCTGGCTTTCCTTCTGTTGGTCTGGTTTTTCAGTTCCTTGTAGTAGTCCCGGGCTAGCCGAACCAGTTTGGGTCGATTTCCTTCGCTGTCTTCTGAGTCTGAATCTGAGTCAGACTCGGGTGCAGGTTGGGGCTTCTTCTTGGTCATCTTTCTAGTTTTACCTGCAACAAAGGCAATGCCTTTCTCGGCCATGGTGCAGTTAGTCTGCTCATGTAATTCAAGCTCAGAGAACAACTCATCTAATTTAATTTTAGACAAATCCCTTGAAACTTTGTACGCATCTACCATAGATGCCCACAAAGTGTTTCTCGGGAAGGCGTTAAGAGTGTACCTGATCAGGTCACGGTTTTCTACCTTGTGACCGATTGAATGTAGACCGTTCATCAGCTCCTGGATTTTGGCGTGGAGCTGGGCTGCAGATTCGCTGTCATTCATCTTGATTGTGTACAGCTTATTTAGCAGTAGGTCCCTCTTGCTAATTCGGGTGTCGCAGGTTCCTTCGTGCAACTCAATCAACTTACCCCAGAGTTCCTTTGCACTGTTGAATGGTCCTACCCGGTTCAGCTCTTCTTTGGTTATGCCACATTGGAGTGTCTGGGTTGCTTTGGCATCAGCTTCGATCTTTCTTTTCAGTGTGGTATCCCATTCGGTGTATGATTGTGGCACTCCTTTAGCGTTCTTCGGGATGTCCAGTCCAGATTGGATAATTATCCACATGTCCACCTGAGTTTTCAGGTGGACTTCCATCCGACTCTTCCAGTAGGAGAAGTCCTCCCCGCCGAAGAGTGGTGGTCTGGCTGTACTGAACCCTTCTTGCATGGCCATTTAGAGATTTTCTGAAATAAAAAATTAACAAAAATCTATCCCAAGACTTGGTCTTGGATTAGCAGTGCGGGAAGAAGATATAAAAATTATCGAGTGGTGTTGCACCAACCTCGATTAACGAAAAAAAATTCGATTAAAAAAAACTTTAAATTTGATTAAAAAAACTTACGTAAAAATCCGAAAAACTCTCAAATTGGTGGTTGCACCAAATTTGAGCTTCCCCGCTCTGATACCACTTGTTGGATCGAGAAAATACGATAGAGGGGGGGCGAATATCGTAAAAGCGTTTCGGATTAGAAAAGAGAATGCGCAGCGGAAATTTAAATCAATCACATGGAACACAAGTGTTTTTACTTGGTTCGGAGTCGCGGTCGGCTCCTACTCCAAGGCCCACGGTCCTTGACCATTTACTGCGGGCAATTCTATAATGTCGCAAAGATTTACAAAGATTCGTACAATAGTAGTGCAATAAAAAGAACAAGTGTACTCTTCGTTACCGACGCCCGGTGTGGATCATAATTTGGAGCAGAGGGTCGTCATCGGCGCTAGAATCTCGAGATCGGTGGTTTCTGGAGCAGAGCGCTTGAACGAAGAGCGTAGAGGCGTTGGAAAATTGATGTCTTGAAGCCTTGGGGTCGAGCCCCTTTTATAGCACTCCTGGGGGCGCCCTGGACGCTGGGGGTGCCTGACACGTGCCTTCGGATCCGAGAAACCACATCCGAAGCTCGGTCAGCACTTATCCCTCCAGCATCGGCCTCGGAGCTGACGAGGGCGCCCGGGACACTGGGGGCGCCCCGGTTGACATGGTCTGCTGGTTTCGCGGCTGATTTCGCTTCAATCGCTGGTTGGCTTGGACCCAGGGCGCCCGGGACCATCAGGGCACCCGGGACCTTGAGGGCGCCTGTCCCAGTGAGCTTCCGAAGCGATTCTTGCTTAGTTGTTCGTTTGGCTTTGACCTTGGGCGCCCGGGACCTCCCAGGTGCCTTGCCTAGCTGCTGCCCCTCTCCTTTGGGGCGTTCTAAGCTGCAGAAACACGTTCCTTTGGTCCCTGCATCCTGTTGGATCGAGAGAACCGATAGAGGGGGGGTGAATATTGGAAATCGTTCGGATTTTAGGATTAGAGCAGTTACGCAGCGGAATAAAACAATCAAACGCAAACACAGTAATTTTTACTTGGTTCAGAGCCTAGGTCGACTCCTACTCCAAGGCCCACGGTCGTTGACCGTTTACTTTGGGCAATTCTATATGAGGCGCAATAATAGTTTACAAATATTGATTTACAAATACAGCACAGTAAACTTAACAATTAAAAAGAAGCTCTTCTTTTACCGACGTCCGATGTAGGTTGTCTTTTTCGGAGCAGCGGGACATCGTCGGCTCGAGTTGGGAGGTTTCCGGAGCGAGGCGCGAGAGCAGAAGAGCGTAGAAGCGTTGATTGAGAGTTGTTGTGAAGCCTGGGGTCGAGGGCCCTTTATATAGGGTCAGGGGGCGCCCGGGACGTTGGGGGTGCCCCCCCCCCCACGTGTCACACGATCCACCTTGGTCTCGGTCAGCTTCTATCCCTTCAAATTCGGGATCAGACCTTGACTGGGGCGCCCGGAGCGCTGGGGCGCCCGGGTTGACCGGGTCAAAACTTTATCCCTTGTCTTCGCTTGGTTGAGCTTCGATGCTTTGCTGTTGGGGGCGCCCAGAGCGCTGGGGGCGCCCGGGACAGCGGGGGCGCCCGGGAGCACGGGGCGCCCGGGAGTTGAACTGTCGAAGCTTGCTTTGCCTTCTTGTGTTTTGTTTTCACCTTGGGGGCGCCCGGGTCACTCCGGGAGCCCTGGTCAGCTGTTGCCTCATTCCTTTGAGGCTCTCTGAGCTGCAGACACTCGTTCCTTCGGTCCTGCATCCAAGATTAGTCCAAAACACAATAAAACAATAAAATATTAGTTTATACAGCCTTGGCTGTCTTGGTTCTGACTTTGGGCCTCCAAAATGGAACCCTAGGTCGAACCGACGCCTACTGTTCCCTCGACAGGGAACGCGTCCTCACCTACTCCTCTCGGGAGAATGTACCTGATGCCAACCGCTCCATTGGTTGGACTTTTGCCTGGCGGTCCTTTGCCAGGTCTTGGATACCGAGCTGTCCTTCACCCGGTGTCTAGCTGTCCTTCGCTAGGGCATTGTTTCCTGGCAGCCCTTCGCCAGTGCCTAGCAGTCCTTCGCTAGGGCTTTGTTTCCTGGCAGCCCTTCGCCAGGTGCCTAGCAGCCCTTCGCTAGGACTTGGTTTCCTGGCAGCCCTTCGCCAGGTGCCTAACAGCCCTTCGCTAGGACTTTGTTTCCTGGCAGCCCTTCGACAGGTGCCTAGCAGTCCTTCGCTAGGACTTTTCCTGCACACTTAGTGAACATTGTTAGATCACAAATAAAATTAACTTTGAATCCTTTGCCAATATCAAAACAAGGTTCGATATGGTGCTTCCTGCACCAACACATCCATGGTTAGTTCCACAACAAACAAGGCAAGAAATGTTAGGTTTTTACAGCCGTAGCTATCTTGGTTCTGACTTCAGGTCTCCCAAAATGGAACCCTAGGTCGAGCCGACGCCTACTGTTCCCTCGACGGGGTAACTTTGGCCAACCGGCTCCTCCGGTTGGACTTTTGCCTAGCAGCCCTTCGCCAGGACTTCGTTCTGCACACTCAGTGAGCACATTAGATCACAATAACATCTTAACTTTTGAACCCTTTGCCAATATCAAAACCCAGGTTTGACTTAGGTGTTGCCTACACCAACAGCTCAAAGTAGTCAATATCATCTTCGTCAGATTCTGAGTCGCAGTCAAACTCGGTTTCCGCTTGTGATATTTTCTTCTTGATTTTTCTTGCAACAAAGGAAATACCTCTCCCAACTTGTGTAGTATTAGTTTGTTCGTGTAATTCATGTTTAGAAAATAATTTATCTAAATTAATTTTGGAAAGGTCCCTAGAAACATTGTAAGCATCCACCATAGATGCCCACAACATATTTCATGGGAAAGAGTTTAGTGGATACCGTATTAGATCACGATTTTCTACCTTGTGGCCAATTACATGAAGACCATTCATCAACTCTTGGATGTGTGTGTGTAGTTGTGTAGTAGTTTTACCTTCTTGCATCTTTATGTTGTATTATTTGTTTAAAAGCAAGTTGCACTTGCTTATTTTTGTTTTGGAGGTCCCTTCGTGAAGTTCGATCAACTTGTTCCAAAGTTATTTTTTGTTGTTGAAGGGGTTGACACAGTTGAGTTCCTCTTTTGTGAGACCACACTGGAGAGTCTGAGTCGCATTGGCGTCAACTTCTATCTTTTTCTTCAGGGTTGCGTCCCATTCAGTGTATCCCTGAAGATTGTCTTGACTGTTCCTTGGAATTTTGAGGTCGGCTTGGATGATTATCTACATGTCCACTTGAGTTATCAGGTGGACTTCCATGTGGTTCTTCTAGTAGCTGAAGTCCTCTCTCGAGATGAGAGGAGAGTGGACGGTGTTGTAACCTTCTTGTTAGGACATTAAGATTGTAATAGAAAAATTCTATAAGAAAAAAATAAGGAAACTTATCCCAAGACATAGTCTTGGATTAGCAGTGCTGGAAGAAATATGAGTAAAAAAATAAAAAATTCTCAAGTGGTTTTGCACCAACTTCGAGAAACAAAAAAGTTTCGAATGAAAAAAATATCAGAAATAGGCAAGAATACCATTTTTGATTAATTCAAAAATCACAAATCCGAAAAATAATGGCTCAAATGGTGGTTTCACCAAAACGGTATTCTTGTGGGATCAATGAGAGCGATAGAGGGGGTGAATATCGCTTCGAAAATTCTTGAATTTATGTAGAGTATACGCAACGGAAAGAAAAACACAATGCTAACACGTTAGTTTTTACTTGGTTCGGAGTTTGTGATGACACTTACTCTAAGGCCCATGGTCCATGACCATTTTCATTGACCAATTCTATAAGTCACAAAAAGTTGTTATAGAGATGCAAATTGAAGTACAAAAGAATCAACAAATTATACCGACAACTCTTGACTGAAATGAAAAGGAAGCGTTTCATCGTCGGAGCACCATTTCATCGATTCTCGACTATTTCTGCACAGTAAACATGAGCACAAATGGTGTAGAAAGTTGATGTGATAAGCTGTGGTCGAAACCCCTTTTACATAGACATAGGGGTGACCGAGTGCCTATAGGGGTGCCACCAACTCAGCGAACCACCCGCGTCCCAATCCACTGACTGGGCCAAATTATATCATTCTCAGGCGCCTGAGAGGCTCTGGGGCGCCTATGTAGCTGACATGGTGAGTCCAACCAGTGCGTGCCAACTCAACTTCGACCAAGCTAAGTCACCTGCATAGGGGCGCCCGAGACCTCTCGGGCACCTTGGAGGCTACTGGTCTCTAAGACACTAAGCTACAACACAGGTTAGTGTTAGGATGTATACTAAAAGTCTTGCTTTTGGTTAAAATATATCTACATTTTAAAAGAGAATCGTAAAATCACACAGTGCATATTTATATTAGTATGTGCACAAAATGTCTCATACTTTGCATTGTAGATAACATGGTCCATGGTGACGCACAGAAGATCATGTTATCAAGTTCCTTGCAGAAGTATAAGAAAGAGGCTCACAACTTAGATGGAGTTGGACAAACTATCGGGATGGTTGTAGTGTAATTAGGTGTGGTTTGTCTTAATCATAGAATTACACTAGTGCACTTTGTGTGCATTGAGTAGGACCAAAAGAGAGGTCATTCAATTTTGTACTGACTTCATAAATTAGATTATACCTCGGATATATATTATGGAGTATGATCTCTTAATCCAGAAATAATAACGGGCACGTATAATTAATTATTATTTCTTTAACTTACCAATGGGTGAGATTTATTCTGTTAAATTGATAGGCCCGGTAAATTGGGAAATAATATTAATTATATGGTGTGTCATTAATTATTGACGGAATCCATGTCCTGGTGAGTCAGGATGATGATACCCCCGTGATAAGCTCAAAAGGATTGTCATGTTAAATCTTGCAAGTGGACTATGGTCCGACATGATAAAAAGGTTGAGTGGTACTAGTCAAGGATCAAGGGGATAATTAATTTAATTATTAGTAATTTAAACTAATTATCGGGAATTCGATATCTAAAACACGGGGAGATGGACGACTCATAATAGGTGGAGCCCATATGAAAATATAGGGGTTGGTGAGGAAGTTCAATGGGATCCTTTAGTGGAATGGATCTCCATTAATGGATCGGGTTTGGATCCATTAGCGGGCCAAGAACCAACTCCTCCTCATGGTCCCTACCTTAGCCCTATAAATACCACATAGGAGTCATGATACAAGGCTAATTAATCCCTGATTAATCTGGAATTAATCCACATCAAAACCCTAAAACCTCTCTCCCATATTATCTCTCCTAGGGTAACCCTTGCGTCGGCAATAGAGGAGGAAGAAGGAGGAGAATTCTTTGGGTTCTTTTCTCCATCAGCTCCTTCTCTTTGGCATGGAGGCTCAGCCAGGTCGAGGAATGATTCGCAAGAGGTAGAAGAAAGGGAGATGCTCACCGGCGGTAAGCATTCTCTTGCAGTTTTGCGGCGCCGACGGGAGGAGAAGAAAACCGATTCTTCTCTACTTCTTCATCCCGGTTTCTTCTTCCTTTTTCATCATCACTTCTTCCTCTGCGTGCGCGAGCAAGGAGAAGGGGAGAGGAGTGGTCGGCGGCCGGAAAACAGGGTGGATCTCTCTCAAGTTGGCGCCGGCGGAAGTGAAGAGGGTGGCTAGGGTTTTTCGATGGGTTTAGGGGAAGAAGAAGGAGTTCTCTCAGCTTCTCCTTCCATATTCTTCATCTTCCAATTGCCCCCCCCCCCCCCCACCTCAGTATTCTTATGGCGAGAGCTCTTTGGGCGGCGGTGGTCGCCGGCGGCACAAGAAGGAGGAGAAGGGGTGGCCGGCCGAAACCCTAGGCTAGGGTTTTGTGGTGGTGCATGGAAGAAGATTGAAGAAGGTGATTAATTGCAAGCCTAGGTGACTCCGCGTCTTGGTAGCTCGTCGCCCACTCGATGTCCAGGAAGGGAGGGTCATAAGATAGAAGACTGCGAGGTAAACGGCGAGGTATACCTCTCTTTAGCTCCTCTCGTTTTATAATTACTTCATGTTATTATTGCATGTGTTTGATTAATTGTCGTAGTTTAATTATGTGTTAATTAATATTGATAATTAATCATGTCATGGACCCCGATAATAAACACAAAAACCGGTGATCCATTCGTCGTCTTTTTCGTGGTTGATTAATTCGTAAAGTTACAAGGCCTTAACTTTGGTTTTGACTAAGCTGTGACTTGAATTAATTATCACGATGACAAGACGGTCGTTTGGGAGACAGGTCTCTATTCGGATTAAATTTTAATCTGTAGACATAGAGAGGTCTCTCATGTTCGACCCCATGATTACGTAGGAAACAAGCTGAGCCATACCTTGGGTATCGCTACCTCGGTAGTTACAACCAACAAATGGTATCAGAGCAAGATTTCTGGTTTTGTGTGATTAGGATTCGGTTATTTTTCTGCACATTATCATACACTTTATTTTTCCTAGATAATATTTGGTTGTGCGTAGGCTAACTTTGTGTTGCAGGCACTAGATTCCAACTATTATGGCATGAATAGTTTTTGTGTTTGTGATTGATTGTGTGTTCTGTAATTAATTTAATCCTCGGGGTTGACGAGGCTAAATTAGGTTTTTAATTTTTGTAATTAAATATAGCACCTATTTAGCCAAGCTTTTATTTACTTTTGATCTAGATTACATGTACACTCCTTTGTGGAGTATATGATCAATGGATGTAAATAAGAAGCTAGTCATCTCGGCTCAAAGACTCCTTCATGGTGGCTTTCGCATGGATAGGAAGGAGTGGACGAGATGGCGACACGACTGGAGGCGCATTGGAGACCAAGGCCATAATAGTTGGAAAAATCTAGGATTTTTCCTTGTTTTATTATTATGTTGGTTTATATACTTGTTGTGTGTGTGCATGTTAAAATCCTCAAGATAAATAACTAAGTGGGAGAGGGACCCTAAGGGTCCCGCGGCCTCCATTACAATCTGACAAGTGATGCGAACAAGCCCGCGCGTAGGCTCTGAGTGCCTTCCTCCATAACGGATAGGCTTGTTCTGCGGATCACTGGGTCAGAAAAGATTATAGAAAATTATTAAAGAGCGTGTGTACTTCCCCAATGGAAGACACATAATCGGAAATAATTTTCTTAGTGTCGTGTAATAGTAAACACATAGATACAAATATTAGTATCCTCCCCAACGGGGTCACTGCTATTATTTGTAGGATCGAAGAGGACCAACTATTAATTTTACTTGTCAAAAAGTTAGGTTGACAACATAGCAAAATTAATGGGCAAAACCTCCTCTTACAAATGCAGAATTTGTATACGTCCACACTAACATGGCATGCGAAATTCTCGATGATTTGAGGTGTTGGTTGATTTTGAAATTCATTGTTTGAGGAGTCAATTTATTTCAAAATCTAAAGTGTGTGACTGTTGTGATTCTCAGGTATTTTAAAATAGATCTAGACCCACTTGTTCTAATTGAAAGAGAAAACCAAATAAATGCCCCTAATGACAATAAGGATTGGGAATTAAATATGGGCTTTGTCTCTACTGCCGAGGAACCCAAATGTGATCTTGTCGAGTTGTAACGCCCGCCCATAATCCCCTAGGGATTCGGCGGCGCTACTTTAATTTTCGTACATTACAACTACACGCATGCATTCATATTTTTCTATCTAATCTATGCATGGGCATATGTATCATTTAAGCATGCAAG
This sequence comes from Boesenbergia rotunda, assembly GCA_024364735.1. Lineage (NCBI taxonomy): Eukaryota > Viridiplantae > Streptophyta > Magnoliopsida > Zingiberales > Zingiberaceae > Boesenbergia > Boesenbergia rotunda. The sequence goes on along the minus strand of JAGFNQ010002313.1, from coordinate 412,031 downwards.
GTTCATGTAGCGGAAGCATAATTATTTTTATTCATCTTCAAACATAGCATGTATATAAAAAGAAAAACATAACATGGGTTTAACATGACAAGTTCCAAAACTTGAAGCAACTAAAAGCAAGATCCTTTTTATCCACCAGCACTATCACACACACACTTGCCCTTCTCCCGCAGCCTCCATAGCTTAGCGTCCTTTATCTGTAGCATAAGGGAAAACACTAAATGATAAGCAATAGCTTAGTAAGACCCTGTCCTACTCACAAAACCGGATATCATGAAAAGGTAAGAGAATATATCACTTTCAAGCATGGTAAGCATTTAAGCATGTTTAAACATCTAAGCATGTTAACTTCATAGGAAGGTTCTTTTTAAAACATATTAACATAATACTTGAACATAGCATAATCATTAGTGCCCGGCTTGTACTTCATGTTTTGCGCGCACCCCTGAATAGGAACGAGGTAGCTAATCCCGAACCACTAGGGTTTACTAGGCCTTCTCAAAAGTCCTTCAGCCTAGTATCATAATCATTTGACTCGCTTTAAGAGTCTATAGTACAAGCCATTACAAAATAAAATAGTTATCATGTTCTTCATTTTCATAAAGTATGCTCTTAGTCCCAACCTTCTAGGGAAGCATTCTTTATGCCCTAAGCCTTCTTCGTCCATGCCCTATAGGGCTCATTTTTATACATATGTATACATTCATAATCTTGATAACTAGCATAGTATAAAGCATGCATTTCATGGGAGCAACCAAGGCTAGGGTCCAAGAGTTCTCTCTTGGCCGAAAGTTGTAATTTGGCTAGCATGCATTCCAATCAACATATCCAGAATCACACAAGCATGTCCTATCCTACACAAGATCATTATCCTGCATGGTATTTATTAATCCAATCCCAAGTATAGGGCCCTTTGGCCGAAAGTTAAGGGTGGAGGTAGCTTAGGTTTTTGACATCCAACATCCCATACAAGTATCATATATATATACATCATGTATCATACTAAGCATAGCATACATCATGGGGTAATCAACCTTCATAAACCTAATGTTCCATGCTTTGGCCGAATATCACATGCTAGGGAAAAATTAAGGTTTCCAATCAAACATTCCATTTAAACATCACTTGCATATACATATCATCATCCCAAACATAAGCATATCTCATAGGGTAGTTTATCCTTTACAAACCCTAACTTTAGGGTGTTGGCCGAAAGGTGTAGGGTAGGGGGGATTAGGGTTATTGGAAATCAAACCTTCACACAAACATTTACACAAACACCTCACATACATATCATGCAACATTATTAAACATGGATTTCATCATAGGTTAATCATGCACCCTAAACCCTAATTCTTCTAGGGTTGGCCGAAAGTGTAGGGTAGGGGGATTTAGGGTTTTTGAAATCAAACATTCATACAACCATTTATACAAACACCTTATCTACACTATCATGTCATACACTAACATAAGATACATCATAGAGTAATTCAACCCTTGAATCCCTAATTTTTCCATGTCTTGGCCAAAACTTGTAGGGGGTGCAAACCCTAATTTTTGTTATCACAACTTGAAGGAAATCAACATATAGGTATACCCTAAGTTCCAAGGGGTCTTCTCATGTATCAAAAAGTAACCAAGGCTTTCCCTTAAGGGGTGGCCGAAACTTACCTAGGGCAAATCTCTATTTTCGCAAACTACAAGAAGAAGGAAATCATACACAGCAATTATGCTACAGGTGAGGGGTACTTACTTCTTTCGCTAAATATCCTTAAGGTATACCCTTAGTTCGGAGGAGTTGTGCTTGTCCTTGCTTTTGAGGTCCTTGACTTCTTCTTGCCTTGCAAGAGATTCAAACCTTCAATGGGGTCTTGGGAGTGTCCCTTGGGATGAGACTCTTCCCTTGGATTTTCGGAAATCTCAAGGAGGAAGAGGAGTTTGAATTTCAAAAATTGAAGAGGAAGAGAGGAGTTAGGATTTTGGCAACTTGGAGAGGGAGAGTGAGTGAGGGGTTTACAACAATGATGGTTAGCCCCTTAGCACTACCTCTTATTTATACTAAGGGAAGAGACAAAGTGCCTCTTCTCCAAGTGTCCCTTCACCAAGGGTTTCTCATCAAGAGCCTCTTCCTCTACCCTTCCACATTCCCTAACCCTTAACAAGAATTTCCCTTCCTTCCTCTCAGCAATCCCCTGCTGGGTGAATTGGTTACTTCGTTGCTTTTCAAGGCTTTGCTTACCAAGAGTTCCAAGGTTCGATCCTCGGCAAGAGCATATTTTTGCTCCTCTTTGGTTTTCACTTTTGCAAAGCCCATTAGCCCAATTCACTCTCATATTCTCAAATCACATTTATGCAATCACATATTCCAATTCATGAAACCACATATTCTAATTTATGCAATTACATATTCCTAATCCTTTCTAATGAAATCACATAACATTAAATCATGAAATCACAAAAAGGTAATTTTATTTATTTATGAAATAAATGTCATACAATCTGATAATATATATCGACATTTTTGTGCCCTTTTTACAATCGGAAGCAAGCCCAAAATTTTGGGGCGTTACACGAGTTCTGTGCTGAAAAGCCTAGCGAGATTAATACTGAAGAGGAGTTTGAATGTTTTAGGAAATGGTTAGAAGCAGACGAGATGATTGAGTGTCATCAAAATCAGGCTTCTTCCATTACCAGTGATAAAACATCCAAACTCGATGAACTCTTCGGGCAATGTAATCGAGCCGCTAGGCAGGTGATAAAGAACTTGACGACAACCATCTTGGTTGAGGGTATGCCCGTGAGGGAACATGCTCTCAAAATGATGGCTTGGCTGAAAGAGATGGAAATCCTTGGAGCACAAATCGATGGGGAAACCCAAGTCGATCTCATCCTCCAATCTCTACCAAAGAGTTTTGAGAAGTTTCGCCTAAGCTACAATATGGACAAGCGTTCATATTCGTGGGCAGAACTTCTGACAGAACTCGAGGCGGCAGAGGCATTTTCTCTTCAGAGCTCACAGACTTTCATTGCTCAAGAGATTTCTACTTCTAAACTGAAAGGAAAGAAGAAGAAACATACAAGGGCAAAGAAAGTAGCAGGATTACAGGGACCTCAGAGTTGCATAAAGAAGTCGAAAGGCAAGTGCTTTGTGTGCAAGCAGTCTAGACATTGGAAGACGGACTGTCCTCGTCATCAAAATAATAATTCAAGTATATTTTCTTCTCTTGTCGTTGTAACATGTTTAGCGGTGATATCTAGCAGTACCTGGTGTGTAGATACGGATGCCACTAATTATGTCTGCATTTTTGTGCAGGGGTTCCAGAAAACCCGACGACTAGCTGAGAAGGAGATTACTGACTACACGGATAGGCTATGGAGATGACTTTTGCAGTGGGAGTTTATTTATTCATTTATGTCTTTAACATAGGATGATAAATGTTTTGGTTTTATATATATTGCGTTTATGTATTTAATTTTTGGAAAGAACTTTTGTTCAGTTTCTGGAATAAGATATTCTATTGCTTTTATTATTAAAAGTGTGATAGAAGGACTATCTATTAAAGTACATAAATAGACAATTGGTACATTTTAAAACCAAAAATTTCCATGATGCAATTAGATGTTTAATAGCTTATCATCTAACCAAAGTAAGAGAAAGGTTCCTTCTAAGAAGAACCAAACATATCTTTAGGCTCTAAGGCTTGGTCATATTAACCTTTAGTGGGAGTCAAAGGTTGATAGCCAATGAGCCCTTAGGTTCATTGGTGGTGGAAGACTAGACTTCCTTAAAATCTATGAATCTTGCTAGGAAGGTAAGAAGACCAAGAGGCTTTTTTCTAAGCCAAGGGGCATAGAGCCAAAGGTATGTAGCAGTTGGTTCATCCTGATAAGTTTAGGTCCTTAATCTATCCAGAATAAAGGTAACCCTGAATACTTCGTTTGTTTTATAAACAATTATTCAAGGGTCAAAGTACATTTACTTGATGTACTCCAAGACTAATTGTTTTGATGAGATCAAAGAATTCAAGTTTGATGCGGAGAAACATCAAAGTAAAAGTATGGCATCATTACGATTAGATCGTAGTGGCAAGAACCTCTTAGGAAAGGTATAGGACTTACTTATCAGAGATTGGGAATAAGTCCCAATTCACTGCACCCAGTTTTTCCCTAGCAGAACGGTGCAGTACAGAGGAGGAAAAGGTCTCTTAAGGTATTGGTTAGGAAAATGATAAGCTACTCTAAAATTAGCCAGATTTGTTCGGGGGGATATGCTCTGGATACAATGGTGTATGTGCTTGATACTATCTAGGTCAATAATCTCTAAACCCATAGAAATGTAGACTAAGCGAAGGCTTAGTCTAAAGCATGTTCAGATTATGGGTAGTTCAGCACATGTACTGAAGAGAGATACTGATAAGTTGGAAGTGCACATGTTCGTAGGCTATCCTCAGGGAGCAAATAGGTGGTTTAATAGTCCTAAGGATCAGAGGATATTCGTTAGTACGAATGTCTGATTCTTAGAAAAAGACTATGTAATAAACCACATACCTATGAGTAGAATTATTGTTAAGTAAATAAGATTGGGACATTCTGGCCTTAGTACCAATTGTACAAGAGAGAATACCACAAGTCACTGCCCTAAAGGATTCATGTTCTAGGAGAGTTTTTGGACTGGGTCCTTGGTGAACATGAATCGGATCCCTGGATCTATGATAAGGATCATCCGCTTTGAAGAGATAAATCCAGTAATATGGATTTGTTCAAAGGATGGATGAGATTGTGTATATAAGTAATGTGATGGATACGAAGTGGTATTCTTGTGCTATACGTAGATAATATTTTGTTGTTTGGCAACAATAACGAAATACTATCAGGCGTAAGGGTATAGTGCTCCAAACAATTATAAAGGACTTGGGAATAGTAAGACACATCCTTGGGGATCAAAGATCTAAGGGATCTCCAGACAAGGATGATGTGCTTATCCCAAGCTTCATACAAGACACTGTCCTAACTCATTTTAGCATGAAAACCTCCAATAAAAGTTGTGTACTTTTCAAATGTGGAGCTACTCTATCTAATGAGATATGTTTAGATTATCAAAGGAGATAGAGCAGGTAATAGCGGTTCCTTTAGCGTCGGCTATAGGAAGCCTCATGTATGCTAAAAACGAGACCAAATATTTGTTGTGCTCAGGTCAAGGAAATTGGATTGCGGTAAAAGCATATATTAGTGTCTTAGAAGGACTAAGGAATATATGCCGAGCAGACCAATATCCTGTGGGTTATATGGATACATAATTCCAATCAGATAGGGGCAAATATAAGTATTCCTCGGGGTTTTATGTTTACTTTTACGAGGTGGAACCATTGTATGGGAGAGTGTCGCGCAGCGGCTACGTGATGGACTCCACCATGGAAGCTAGATGGATGGCAGCCTCTGAGACAACCAATAGAGTTACATGGTTCAGGAACCTCAAGATGGACTTCAATGTGATTCCTGGTTTGCTCAGGACTATCACATTTTGTTGTGATTAAAATGGTGCAGATGCAAACCTGATGGAATCATGAGTTCATAAGATAAGTAAACACACAGAGCGCAAGTAGCACCCATGGGAGGAATAGATGTTGTTGCCTAGATTACATCAAAGGATGACCTAGGGAGATAATTTCACTAAGGCCTTAGTAGCGAGTGTTTTAAGGCAGGTGAAGGGTCTAGGGGTCAGATGTATGGTATTTTGAAAACAACAAAGTCTTTGAGTATAAGTGGGAGATTGTTATGATGTATACTAAAAGTATTGCTTTTGGTTAAAGTACATCTACATTTTAAAAGAGAATCGCAAAATCACACGGTGCATATTTATATTAGTATGTGCACAAAATGTCTCATACTTTGCATTGTAGATAACATGGTGCGTGGTGACGCACAGAAGATCATGTTATCATGTTCCTTGCAGAAGTATAAGAAAGAGGCTCACAACCGAGATGGAGTTGGACAAACCATCGGGATGGTTGTAGTGTAATTAGGTGTGGTTTGTCTTAACCATAGAATTACACTAGTGCACTTTGTGTGCATTGAGTAGGACCAAAAGAGAGGTCATTCAATTTTGTACTGACTTCATAAATTGGATTAGACCTCGGATATATATTATGGAGTACGATCTCTAAATCCCGAAATAATAACGGGCACATATAATTAATTATTATTTCTTTGACTTACCAATGAGTGAAAATTATTCGATTAAATTGATAGACCCGGTAAATTTAGAAATAATATTAATTATATGGTGTGCCATTAATTATTGAAGAAATCTGTGTCCTGGTAAGTCAGGATGATGATGCCCCCTTGATGAGCTCAAAAGGATCATCATGTTAAATCTTGCAAGTGGACTATGGTCCGACATGATGAAAAGGTTGATTGCTTCTAGTCAAAGATCAAGAGGATAATTAATTTAATTATTAGTAATTTAAATTAATTATCAGACATTCGATATCTTAAACACGGGAAGATGGACGACTCATAATAGGTAGAGCCCATATGAAAATATGGGGGTTGGTGAGGAAGTTCAATAGGATCCTTTAGTGGAATGGATCTCCATTATGTTGGGTATGGCTTGGTAGGTTTCCTAAGCGAATACTTGGTCGTCCTTGAGAGACCTCTCCATGTCTATGGATTAAAAATTAATCCGAATGGAGATCCGTCTCCCAACGACCATCTTGTCGTTGTATCGTTCGGTACGAATTACAACTCAGCCAATCACAAAGATCGTGCCTTGTAATTCTCCTAACCAAACGACCCCGGAAAAGGCGACTAGTGGATCGCCGATTCTTGTTTTTATGGTTGGGGTCCAATTAGTTAATTATTAACCATGATAATAAATCAAAATAATTAACTTTCACACATGAAATGACGAGGCTAAATAACAAAGGCACAAAATAAGCAAATAGAGCTAAGGGAGAGATTATACCTTCCCTATTACCTCGCGACCTTCTACCTTCTGTCCATCCCTTCCCGGACGTCGTGTGAGCGACGATATACCAAGAACCGAGATCACCAAAGGCCTCCAATTACTCCTTTCTTCTCTAACCGGTCAAACCCTAGCTTGGGTTTTCCCGCCAGCGCCTTCTTTCCTCTTCCCTTGCGCCGCCCGCCGCTGGAGCTTCCAAAGCCTCATCGGCTCAGCTGCAGTCTTCAAGAGGAAAGCAAAGAAGAGGAAAAAGGAGAAGAGACTCCTTCCTCCTTACCTAAATCGCCCGAACAAACCCTCCGTCCCTCACCTTCGCCGCCGCCGCCGCAAGCTCCACCATCGCCTCTCCTCGCCGGCAGCCACTCCTCCCTCGCCGCACACCACAAAAGGAACTAGAGGGGAGTCCCTTTATCTAGTGATGGCCTCCTACAAAGAGGATGAAGGAGAAAGAAGAAGAGGAGAAGGAGAGAACCCTCTCCTCTTTGCCGTGAGCTAGGAGAGAGAAGGGAGGGAGAGGAGAAGAGAGAGAGAGCCTTGGGTGGATGAATTGGATTAAGCCTTGGTTTCATAATCCCATAGGTTAT
>JAGFNQ010002313.1:352617-402490 GCA_024364735.1 Boesenbergia rotunda | reverse complement strand
TTGCGAGAGAGGGGGGTGAATGTCGCAAATCGTTCGGATTTAAAAAGAGTAAGTGCGCAGCGGAAATAAGAAAAAAAACAATGCTAAACGGTCGTTTTACTTGGTTTGGAGCCTGTGTCGACTCCTACTCCAAGGCCCACGGTCGTTGACCGTTTTCTGCGGGCAATTCTATAGTTCGAAAAGTTTACAATAAAAATATTACAGAATCAGCTAGTAAACTTAATTAAGCTCTTCGTTACCACGTCCGGTGTAGATCGAAGTGTTGGAGCAGCAGGACGTCGTCAGCTCGAGTTGGAAGAGTTCTGGAGCGTGTCGTGGAAGCAGAAGAGCGTGGAAGCGTCGCAGTAATTGATGCTCTGAAGAAGGAGGTCGAGGGCCCTTTATATAGGGCCTGGGGGCGCCCTGGTCGACGGGGGCGCCCCCCCCCACGTGGCAGCAGATCCGGTTGTTGCTGGTCGCCGTCTGATCCCCTTATCCTCGGGATCCGGTTTGACCGGGGCGCCCGGATGGCTCGGAGCGCCCGCATTGATCGGTCAAAGCCTCATCTCTTCGGCTTCGCAGGGATGCGCTTCGGCAGCTGGCAGTGGGGGCGCCCGGACACGCGGGGCGCCCGCGACAAGCGGGGCGAAGCGCGTTGAGGTTCTTACAGACTTGGGTTGACCTTGGGGGCGCCCGGATCGTCCGGGGCACCCTGCTCAGCTTCTGCCTCACTCCTTTGAGGCTCTCTGAGCTGCAGATACTCAGTCCTTCGATCCTGCATCCAGGGTTAGTCCAAATAACAATTATATTATTATTTTATACAGCCTTAGCTGTCTTGGTTCTGACTTTGGTCTCCAAAATGGAGCCCTAGGTCGAACCGACGCCTAATGTTCCCTCGGAGGGGAACGCGTCCTCACCTACTCCTCTCGGGAGAGTTTACCTGGTGCCAACCGGATCCTCCAGTTGGACTTTTGCCCGGCAGCCCTTCGCCAGGTCTTGAGTTTCACCCAGCAGCCCTTCGCCAGGACTTGGTTTTTGCCCAGCAGCCCTTCTCTAGGTCTTGAGTTTCGCCCAGAAGCCCTTCGCCAGGACTTGGTTTTTACCCAGCAGCCCTTCGCCAGGTCTTGAGTTTCGCCCAGCAGCCCTTCGCTAGGACTTGGTTTTGCTAGCAGCCCTTCGCCAGACTTGTTTTCCAGCAACCCTTCGCCAGACTTGTTCTTGCACTCAGTAGCATTGTTAGATACAAACAACCCTTAACTTTGAATCCTTTGCCAATATCAAAACAAGGTTCGATCTGGTGCTTCCTGCACCAACAATCTCCCCCTTTTTGATTATGGCAACACAATTCAAAGTTAAGGAAAAAATTACAACAGTTAAGAGCATAAGGTAAACAGTGAAGCATAACTGAAGCATAACTGTAGAGTTGAGAAAAAAATTCTTTATTTTTCATAAAACCCTGAATACTTGTGTTATAAACTACTTAAAATACTTAACTTTGACCTTTCCTCCCCCTTTGACATATATCAAAAGCATACATGGGTTAGCAAGGTTTCTAATGGGGAGTTTTGAGTTCTACCAAAAATAGGTTTTTGACAAAGTATTTTTCAAAAAAGAGCAAAAGTATTTGTATCCATAGACACTTTTGAAAAGCAAGCTTAAACTTTGTTAAAAACCCTTTTTCTCAGACAAATTTTGATTACTAAGGAAAATTTTATTTAAAAAAACATGCACTAATATAAAATTTTGAAATGCTTAGAAATTTTGAAATAGCTTAAAAATAAAATTCCCTTTCTCTCCCCCTTAATGTAAAACTCTTCTCCTTATGTTTTAGACCATTTTTAAGTGTAATATAAAAATATTTTGAGAGAAGTTTTAAGGAGAGCGTTTGTGTATCAGAGCCTATGAGTTTTGAAAGCATGAAAATACTTAGTATAATTCTTGAAAGTATAGCAAAAAGTTTTAAATTGCACCAACAAAACTTTATTTGGAAAAGTATTGAAAAGATACTTTATATTTGTAGGCCAATCTTTTAGAAAATTCACTCACTTAGAACAATATTGCCTTGAAAAATATTTATACTTTTGAAAACATTATTGCAGTACTTTTTTGACAAATATTATGTATTTTTGAGGATATAAGTGCTTTTGAATCTTCAAAAGTACTTTTGAAATAAATATTATGCATTTTTGAAAAATCTAAGTACTTTTGAAATAAGTTAAGATTTGAAACACATAAGTACTTTTAAAAAAGTATTTAGATTTTGAAAGATATAAGTAATTTTGAAAAGACTTAGACTTTGAAAAGTATAAGTAATTTTTGAAAAGAATTAGACTTTGAAAAGTATAAGTAATTTTTGAAAAGAATTATGCATTTTGAACACAAAATATTTTACTTGACTAGGTTTCTTTTCCAGTCTGACACAATCCTAGGAAACCTTGTTGACTACAAGGACATTTTCCTAAGTGTCCTGGAAAATTTTCTCCAACCCAAGTAAATATTATAAAATTAATTTCATAAGCCACAAGAATTTTGTAAAATAATAGTATTTTGACAGAAAAATTATTTAAGTTTTCAAAAGGATTTTGAACTTGCAGTGCATGAAAACATATAATTTTGAAAATATTCAATAATTCTTTTAATTTCATCTCCCCCTAAACTTGACCCAGTCCTAGGAAGCTTGTTGACTACAAGTGATCTTCCTCTGAGTTTTAGGGTTTGATTTAAATTATAAGAATTATCTAATAACTTCAAAACAAATAATTACCAAAAAAAATTTCAGAAATTCTTCTTTTGAATCAAACTCCCCCTAAATTTGACACATCCTAGGAGTCCTAGTAGATCATGAAGTGGACCTTCCTCTGTGTCTTTAGGGTTTATTAAAAACAAAAGAATAATTTTGAATAATCTTCTGAGTATGAAACTTTCAAGGAGATAAATTTTTGACACCTCAATTTGAAATAATAATAATAACACAGTTTTTGAAAAGAAATATTTTGAAATAATTTTTCAAAGAGATAGTAATATACCAAGAATTTTGAGTAATTTTTGAAGGTCTTATTCTGAAATGATACTAATTTATAGTGCATCAGGTTTTGAGAATAAATCTAAAAAGAACTCCCCTTGTATTCGACTTGTCTTAACTTTATCTAAGTGCTTGAAGGGTCTTTAGCATTAACTAGGTTTGACCATGTTTGACTCAGTTGACTAAGGTTTAACCATGTTAATCATGGTTTGACTATGTTGAAATTATTCTCTGAATGAAAACACAACATAAAAGAAATTTTAATTTGAACTTAATTTTCCTGTCTCACCCAATCTAGGGTTTTCAAACAGTTAGCCTTAAAAGTTCTTGTGAGACAGGTTTGAAGGTAAAAATGTTTAACTTTGAAAAGAAAAAAAATGTTTGTTTTTGAAAAAGTATAATTGACTTCGAAGACAGAAAAAGAGTGATTTTGAAAAAGAATTTTTGAAAACAGGTTTGAATCTATAATTATTTGAAATTTGTGTTAGATTCGAATTTGACATAAGAAATTTGAATTTGAATTTCAGAAATTGGCTTCCAGGTCTTGGCGAGGCACTAGGCCTTCTTTGGCGTAGCCTTATGGGATCATCCACCCTTTCCTTGACAAAGCCTTTTAATGAAATTTCATTTTCAAATTAAATTAGGTCATTTTCTGGTCCAACTAGCTTGGGTCTTGGATCGGTAGCTTCGGCTGGTTTCACCAGTCTAAAGAGACCAAGTAGACTTGATCTTATTAGAGTTGGTTTCCCCAACGTACTATCATCTCACCTCCTCCCAATACTATGTTGTCAAATTTCAACTAGTTGGTTAAGTCCTTAAGGTATCTAGTCCTATGAATAGCCAAGACAAAACTTCAGATAATGTCATAGTGAGGAGAAATTTCTGGATTTTCTAAGTTTGCAAAATTATTAATCAGTTTTTCTTGTATATCAATTTTAATTTTCAAAGTCTCATTTTCTTGTCTTAACATTTTGAATTTTTACTTTGCTAATATACATGATTTCATCAAGTTATCTAAGCATGCATCCATATCTAAATTTGACCAAGGGAGATTAATTAAACTATCAGTATTCAAGGTAAAGAGTTGATTTGGATGTAAATTACAGTTACCCATTTTGGTTGGTTTCCCTGGATCTTTGTAACATTTATCTGTGCATTCCTCTTTGTAATGCCCAACCTCCTGACACTTGAAGCATTGGATGCGACTCTTGTTCTTTCGTGCTTTTGGAGCTCGTTCCTTTGTCGCCGTCGGTGGTATCGTTTGAATCTTACGGGTAGGACACTTAGTTTGGTAGTGCCCTCTCTCCCTGCATATGTAACAAATTATATGATTTTTAAAATTTAAATTTGTAATTTTACCTTTTGATTCCTTATTAGGAATCTCCCCCTTAATTGTTGCTGTCTCGGATCTAAATTGATCTTCTGATTCCGTGTCTGAGTCGGACTTGGGTACTGGTTGAAGCTCCTTCTTTGATGGTTCTCTTGGAGTTTTCCCTGCAAAAGTTATACCTTCCTCGACCATTGCAGTATCATCTTGATTATTTAATTCTAATTTAGAAAAGAATTTGAAATTGGTTACCATCTCAGTCAGTTCGTTGTCTGATTCTGCTGGTTCGATTTCGACTCTGGGTTCAGGTTCAGACTCTGACTCGGCTATCTGTGCTTAGACCGAGAGTGCGAGATAACTTACCTGGTCTTCTTCTTCATCTGAGATTTCTTGATGAAGATTGATCAATTTCTCCCACATTTCTCTAGCACATCCAAATGAACCGACTAGCTTGAGTTGTTCGTTGGTTAGACCGCATTGAAGAATTGCAGTTGCTCTTGCATCAGTCTCAATTTGGTTGAGGGTTGGTTCATCCAGTTTGTCCCATGCAATTGATAGTTCATCTTCTGTATGGAGGTGGAACCCTGTTTGAATGATCATCCATATGTCCATATGGGTCTTCAGAAGGGACTCCATTTGTCTTCTCCAAAAGCTGAAGTTCTCGCCGGAGAATAGCGGTGGATGGGCACTGTTCCATTCTTGGTTGGCCATAAAATAACCTCTTGCACACAAAAGAACTAACAGAATGTACCAAGACTTGGTCTTGGATTAGAAGTGCGGGAGAAGAAGAAAAAAATTTGCCCAAAAAAAATTGCACGAATTTCGAGGCAGAATAATAATAAAATAATAATAAAAAATTTGAGACAAAATTTTTGGGAAATGAATATTCTGATTAATGGTGAAAAATAAGAGTTAAAAGATTGCTCGAATTAAAGTGGCGTGAATTTCGAGAAATAATATTAAAATAATAATAAAAAAATTTATGACAAATTTTTAAGAATTGTTCGTTTTATTAATTCAGACTTATGGTGAAAAGATGAAAATTCAAAATTGAAAAAGGCGTAAGGATATTTTAAATCCACCTACAGATATTATTTATATAAAATAAAAAGCGAACGAGATTGAGTTGCGTTGATTAACAAAAAGAAAAGAAATAAAATTAAAAAATTCGTAAATCCGAAAAAACTTTCAAACTGGTGGTTGCACCAAGTTTGAACTACCCCGCTCTGATACCACTTGTTGGATCGAGAATTGCGAGAGAGGGGGGGTGAATGTCGCAAATCGTTCGGATTTAAAAAAGAGTAAGTGCGCAGCGGAAATAAGACACAAAAACAATGCTAACACGGTCGTTTTACTTGGTTCGGAGCCTGTGTCGACTCCTACTCCAAGGCCCACGGTCGTTGACCGTTTTCTACGGGCAATTCTATACGTTCGAGAAAGTTTACAATAAAAAGTATTACAGAATCAGCCTAGTAAACTTAATTAAGCTCTTCGTTACCGACGTCCGGTGTAGATCGAAGTGTTGGAGCAGCAGGACGTCGTCAGCTCGAGTTGGAAGAGTTCTGGAGCGTGTCGTGGAAGCAGAAGAGCGTGGAAGCGTCGCAGTAATTGATGCTCTGAAGAAGGAGGTCGAGGGCCCTTTATATAGGGCCTGGGGGCGCCCTGGTCGACGGGGGCGCCCCCCACGTGGCAGCAGATCCGGTTGTTGCTCGGTCGTCGTCTGATCCCCTTATCCTCGGGATCCGGTTTGACCGGGGCGCCCGGATGGCTCGGGGTGCCCGCATTGACCGGTCAAAGCCTCATCTCTTCGGCTTCGCAGGGATGCGCTTCGGCAGCTGGCAGTGGGGGCGCCCGCGACAAGCGGGGCGCCCGCGACAAGCGGGGCGAAGCCGTTGCAGGGATGCGCTTCGGCAGCTGGCAATGGGGGCGCCCGCGACACGCGGGGCGCCCGCACAAGCGGGGCGAAGCGCGTTGAGGTTCTTACAGACTTGGGTTGACCTTGGGGGCGCCCGATCGTCCGGGGCGCCCTGCTCAGCTTCTGCCTCACTCCTTTGAGGCTCTCTGAGCTGCAGATACTCAGTCCTTCGATCCTGCATCCAGGGTTAGTCCAAATAACAATTATATTATTATTTTATACAGCCTTAGCTGTCTTGGTTCTGACTTTGGTCTCCAAAATGGAGCCCTAGGTCGAACCGACGCCTAATGTTCCCTCAGGGAACGCGTCCTCACCTACTCCTCTGGGAGAGTTTACCTGGTGCCAACCGGATCCTCCAGTTGGACTTTTGCCCGGCAGCCCTTCGCCAGGTCTTGAGTTTCGCCCAGCAGCCCTTCGCCAGGACTTGGTTTTTGCCCAGCAGCCCTTCGCCAGGTCTTGAGTCTCGCCCAGCAGCCCTTCGCCAGGACTTGGTTTTTGCCCAGCAGCCCTTCGCCAGGTCTTGAGTTTCGCCCAGCCCTCGCTAGGACTTGTTTTCGCCTAGCAGCCCTTCGCAGGACTTGGTTTTCGCCAGCAACCCTCGCAGCTTTCCTGCACACTCAAGCAGCATTGTTAGATACCAAACAACCCTTAACTTTGAATCCTTTTCCAATATCAAAACAAGGTTCGATCTGGTGCTTCCTGCACCAACACTTGATTCATGGTCGCCAGGGATTGAGTCCGAAGATTCTCCCAAGAACATGAATCCTTCTGGTTGACTAACAACCCTCCCACTACGACGAGGTACCACTTGTGTATCTTCTGTGACACGTCCTACTTCTCCCAAGTCCTTCATATCAACTGTTTGGACAATCATACCTTTATGTCTGATAATACTTTGTCATTGTTGCCAACTAACAAAATATTATCTACGTATAGTACAAGAATACCACTACGTTTCCGTCACATTTCTTACATTCACAAATCTGATCCGTCCTTTGAACAAATCCATATGATTGGATTATCTCCTCAAAGCGAATGTTCCTTGTCATAGGTCTAGGGATCTTGATTCATGGTCACCAGGGATTGAGTCCGAAGATTCTCCCAAGTGTTAGTAATACGAGAGAAGTATCCTAAGGCAATCGCCTTATGATTGTAATCATTTACTTTAATAAATGAATATTCACTATTTGAGTATACATGTTCGTGTATTTGATTAAGATCTTAATCTCATTTACTGAATGTCCGCAATACAATTCACAGTATGAGAGAATTTGTGATGAATTCACAACTAGTGATTATCTCTACATATGCAATTGTGAAGTATTGAAATTGTCCCTAGTCGATGAATTGATAAATACGCACACTATCAATTCTGTTGAGACTAGCATGGGTTATTCTCTAATCAGCTGATTCTCAATGGCTGGTGACATTGGGATGTCCGGAGATAAACATGAATTCTAGTTAAGGGAACTAGTTCATTGGAGTGACTAGCTGTAAAACTTCATATGGTAATCTACATATAGATATGTCAATGAAGTTCTTACTGCAGCTTAAGTGCGATGTTCCTTTGACTTGCGGTGTTCAAGTCATCTTGGTCATGAAGACTTATACTTTGACATCTTAAGCAAGCATCTCCAAGGAGGTGTGGACCCAGGATGATTGGGTATAAGCCGAAATGCCCGAAGATGTTTAAACAGCCTACAAAGGATTCACCACTCCTTGCGAGGAGACGTATACCCAAGGCCTATCGTCAGATTGTTACTCGAAGCCTCTGGCCAGAGCATCACATGCTCCGAGTATGAATCTCTCAGAAACATGAGAGTAATTAGAATCTGTTGGACGAGAAAGACATTACTTGGGCTAGATGTGACGTAGTCAGCCAAGTGGGGACTGACACACATAGACCGTGTCCTGAACCAAGTGGGTATAAGATGGTGAAGGGAATGAGGCACGATTCATTAAAGCTGCTAAAGGGTTTCAGAATAGTTTCTGAGGTCAACCGTTGATCTTTCGATTAATTGGGGATCATGATGTACTACTAGGTGCCACTTATGATCGTTCTATAATTGGTTAATTATAGACGGCCAACATAAATCGAAAGCCTATTTAGTCACACGCACTATGAGTAATCCGAGGGATTTAAAACGAGTTGAAAATTGGATTTTTCGATCAAGAGAGATAAGTCGAATCTGAATTTTTTCAGAGACGCATCGGAAGCATAAAATGGCTAAGTCTTTTGAAGACTTATTGAACGAATTAAATGAGTTTAATTCGTGAGATCATGGCTTGGGTTTGGCCGGCCAAAGAGGGTCCCCACCCTCTTTGTTTGGCCGGCCACAATAAGGAAGAACCAAATTGTTTGGTTCAAATTTATAAAATAAACCGTGCGTGGTATGTTTTATAAAATTATGGATAAAGAAATTTATATAAAGAAATTTATATAAAGAAATTTATATAAAGAGATTTATTTTTCATGAAAATTAAAATAAACCTTGGATTGGTTTATTTTATTTTATAAAATCAATAATGGATTGATTTACCATGATAAAGAAATTTATATAAAGAAATTTCTTTCCATAATAAAAGGGGAGACATGGTTGTTTTTATTATAAATTAAGTTATAATAAAAACTTAGCATAACGGAATAATTCATAGAAAAATTTATAAGATAAATTTCTTATGAAAAATTTATTCCGTTAAGAGGAGACTTGGCGATTAAGAGGCTACTATATAAAGGTACCAAGGCAAGGCTTGGAAATTAATCCAAGAGATCAAGGATTCTTGCCTAGCCTCTCTCCCTCTCCCTCTCTCTCCCTCTTCTAGTGTCGCCGGCCCCAGAGCCCTCCCTCTTTGCCGTGAGCTTCCACCACCAAGAAGAGGCCGAAGAAGAAGAAGAAGCGGGCGCGACTCCTTCCTTCCTCCCGGAATCTTGATTCCGTTCTTCGTTTGGTGGTTAGTCTTCCATCTCTCTCTTGGTATTCTTCTCGTGCCTTTGGAGAATCTAGTAGTTCTTGTCGGCACGAAACTCACGGCTTTGCGAAGTCATCCCGAAGAAAACTCGGCGTGGACGCGAATAGAGGCGGAGCTTCCAAGGGACGCTACGGTTGGATCTCGTCCCTTTCTTCGAGTTACGCGAGGCATTAAGTAAATTAGTTTACTTTCTGCAAAATTTTAAATGTATGATCATGTCTCCACAATATAAGGTTGCATGCTAGATACGTGGTTAAAATAATTTGAGAAATTATTTATGCTAAACCTTCCGCTGCACGTAATTAAATTTTAAAATTACGAACCCGTATCCATATCAACATGCACCCGGTCCGAACAGTGGTATCAGAGCCGGTTAGTGTTCGACATAATCATATAATTGTTTTGCGGAAAACTTTGTTATGATCTCAATTTTGGAAAATTTTTCAATTATGGAAACTTTCCAATTATGATAAATTTTAGATTTAGGAAATTCAAAGTTTGAAAATCCTCATGAAATATCGCAAACTTTTGAAATATCCTAGTTTCTGAAATTTTATGATAATTGTGAAATCTTCCCATTTTTGGAAACTTTCCAATTTTAGAAATTTCCTATTTTGGAAATTTTCTAATTTTGGAAATATGTAAGTTTTCTTTGTACCAGAAACTTACAATTATTCTAAAAACCTATTATGAAATCTCGCAATTTTGGGCACTTTCTTTCAAAGAAAGTCTAGACAAATTTATGGATCATTAATTGACAATTAAATTCGAATTAGTTTTAAATTATTAACAAAATTCTTTATATTAGATTGAGCCTCGGGAGCCGTCCAATTTAAGGCCAACACCTTCCATTAATATGGTTAGAACCGGAGTTTTGTTTCTCGTTTGGGTTGATGGACACATCCATGCCTGGCTTGAACCTCAACATGTTCAAACCATGGAATTAGTTTATGATAAATATAGTTGGAGTCAGATGTCAATCCTTAGTTTTGGTTGTTGGACACATCCAAGCCTGACTAAACGGTTGAATGAGCTCCAACCATATTAAAACTATTTCTTGATTAATGGGTCAGCCTTAAGCTTGGAGCATCGATTTGTTGTGCCACAGCCAAGGTCGATGTAAAGAGAGGTGCAGTTGGGTGCTATGTATATTGTTGCATACTTGTTAATGAGTTAACAACCCAATGATTTATGCAAACATTCAATTAGTTGATAGCATAAAGTGATAATTACATATATGTGATATGTAATCGATATAATTACCTACCTTCATAGCTAAAAATAACTTGATGGCCACAGCCATGGTTGTTCTTATCTATGGTTGGATATCAACCTATTTGGAGATGTTCCTACGATCTTCGGAATTGATAAAAAGGGTTATTCAATTCGAAAAAATTAAATAGGATTTAATTAATGTATGTTGATGCATTCTTTATCATTCTTCTCACATAAGCTCAATTTGTATTTCTAGGATAATCACTCGATCATGTCTTCTCTAAATTTGCGTTCCATTTTGGACACCAATAAGCTGACTGGGCCAAACTTCATGGACTGGCTTCGAAACCTAAGGATAGTCCTCAAGGCAGAAAAGCTTGCTTATGTCCTTGAAGAACTACTTCCCAACCGTCCTCCAGAAAATGCAACTCCAGACCAGTTAGTGGCCTATCAGAAACATGTAAACGATTCTGAACTTGCGAGTTGCATCATGCTAGCCGCTATGGTACCTGAGCTGCAAAAGCAGCATGAGCATATGGATGCTTATACCATCATCATCCATCTTCATGAGTTATTTGACGAGCAGGCGAGATCCGAAAGGTTCGAGGTCTCCAGACTCCTCTTCACCTCTAAGATGCAGGAAGGCACTTCTGTCTCACAGTTTGTGTTGAAAATGTTGGGGTACATTGAGCGACTGAGCACACTCGATTTTGCAATGGATCATGAACTAAGTATTGACTTAATTCTGCATTGTTTACCCAAAAGTTATTCACAATTTGTGATGAACTATCGGATGAACAAGCTGGAGACTACCATTCCTAAGTTGCTCAACCTGTTGAAGACTATAGAGCCTTCTGTGAAGCAGGATCAGAAGACGGTGTTGTTAGTTGGATCCTCGAAGAAAGGTTCTAAGAGGAAGGCTAAAGAACAGAATAAAGGAAAGAAGAAAAAGGCCAAAAAGACTGAAAAGACACCAAAAGGCACTTGCCATCACTGTGGCAAGGAGGGTCACTGGCAAAGAAACTGCAAGGTTTATCTTGAGTCCTTGAAGAAGAAGGCATCCGATGCCCCATCCTCTTCAGGTATCTTCGTTATTGAATGTCACTCTATTTCCTCAACCACCTGGGTACTTGATACTGGGTGTAGCTCACATATATGTAATGACATACAGGGGCTAAGGAATAGAAGAAGACTCGTCAAGGGAGAAGCGAATCTGCGAGTTGGAAATGGAGCAAAGATTGCTGCTGTTGCCATCGGAACATATTTGCTAAAGCTCCCTACTGGACGTGTCTTAGAATTGGATAATTGTTATTTTGTTCCTTCATTAATAAAGAACATTGTATCTATTTCATGCTTGAATGAAAAGGGTTATCATTTAACTTTTAGTAACAATTGTTGTTACATGACTTTAAATGGTGTTCTTTATGGAACCGGAACTTTGTGCAATGGTATCTACACGTTAGATTTATCCGGTGACGTTTTCAATATCGAAGTTAGCAACAAACGTGCTCGAATATATAATCGAATAAACTCCTATACGTGGCATTGTCGTCTTGGTCATGTAAGTAAGAAACGCATGACCAAATTACACCGATGTGGAATTCTGGAATTATTTGAACCCGGTTCATTTGATACATGCGAATCATGCTTAAAAGGAAAGATGGCCAAATTACCCTTTTCCGGAAAAGGTAATCCAGTGGGAGAATTGCTTGGTCTAATACATACTGATGTATGTGGACCAATGTCAACTCTTGCACAAAGAGGCTATAGCTACTTCATTACCTTTATCGATGATCACTCACGATTCGGGTATGTGTTCTTGATGAAACACAAATCTGAAGCTTTTGAGAAATTCAAAGAGTTCATAAATGAAGTAGAGAAACAGCTTGGCAAAAGTATTAAGATACTTCGATCCGATCGGGGTGGTGAATACTTAAGTCAAGAGTTCAAGATTATCTTAGGGACAATGGGATATTGTCTCAATGGACTCCGCCATATACACCACAGCATAATGGTGTATCTGAGAGGCGTAATCGAACCTTGATGGACATGGTTAGATCTATGATGAACCATGCAACTCTTCCAAAATCCTTTTGGGGTTATGCACTTAAGACAGCTGTTTACTTGCTAAACAGAGTCCCGACCAAGGTAGTCTCTACTACTCCATATGAAACGTGGAATAGTAAGAAACCTCACTTAACTCACCTTAAGATATGGGGTTGTCCTGCTTATGTGAAGCGGACTGTATCAGACAAATTGGATGCTAAGTCTGATAAATGTCTATTTATTGGATACCCTAAGGAAACGAAGGGTTACCAATTCTATCATCCCTTGGAACAAAAGGTGTTTGTTTCAAGGCATGCTGTGTTTCTGGAAAAAGAATTTCTTTTACAAGAAAACAGTGGGAGTGGCATTGAACTTGATGAAGTTCAAGAAACTCCAATAGACATTACAGAGACACCTAGTCTAGACCCACAACCAACAACTCATAATGATAAGCTATCAGTTGAACCTAAAACAACACCACCTCTTCATAGGTCTGATAGGACACGCAATATTCCAGAGAGATACGGATTTCTCATAAGTGAATCGAACGACGTGTTACTAATAAGCGATGACGAACCTATCAGTTATGAAGATGTTCTGATAAATTCAGAAAGGGACAAGTGGCTTGAAGCCATGAAGACGGAAATGGATTCCATGTACGAAAATCAAGTATGGGACTTGGTTAACCCACCTGAAGGGATTAAGCCCATAGGGTACAAGTGGGTTTTCAAGAAGAAAACCGACATGGAAGGTAATGTTGTTACCTTTAAGGCTAGATTAGTGGCAAAAGGATATCGTCAGAAACAAGGAATTGATTATGACGAAACCTATTCGCCAGTAGCTATGCTTAAATCCATTTGGATGCTCCTGGCCATAGCAGCTCATTATGATTATGAGATATGGCAAATGGATGTGAAAATAACTTTCCTTAATGGAAACCTGCTTGAGGATGTATACATGATACAACCTGAAGGTTTCACATCGGTTGATAAAACCAAAATATGCAAGCTTCGATGATCCATATATGGACTAAAGCAAGCATCCAAGAGCTGGAACATCCGTTTTGATGAGACAATCAAAGAGTTTGATTTCTCACAAAATCCTGACGAACCTTGTGTATACAAGAAGGTTAGTGGGAGTGCAGTCGTATTCCTAGTATTATATGTCGATGACATATTACTTATAGGAAACGATATATCAGTCTTGCAGTCAGTTAAAATTTGGTTGTCCAAAACTTTCTCCATGAAAGACCTGGGAGAAGCAACCTATATCCTTGGGATTAGAATCTATAGAGATAGATCAAAACGGTTGCTTGGTCTTTCGCAGTCTACATATATAGACCGAGTGCTAAAAAGGTTTAGCATGTCGGAATCCAAGAAAGGTTACCTTCCCATCAGGCATGGGATCAACCTTTCAAAGTCTATGTGTCCGCGCACAGAAGACGAGAGGATTTGCATGAATAAGATTCCTTATGCATCCGCGATAGGATCTATCATGTATTCTATGTTATGTACTAGGCCCGATGTATCATATGCTCTGAGCGTCACGAGCAGATACCAGTCTGATCCAGGGATGGATCATTGGGCGGCTGTCAAGACAATCCTTAAGTACTTAAGAAGAACTAAGGATGTGTTCCTAATATATGGAGAAGGAGATATGGTAATACGTGGGTATACAGATGCCAGTTTCCAGACAAATAAGGATGATTCCAAATCTCAGTCTGGATACGTATTTACTTTGAATGGAGGCGCAATAAGTTGGAAGAGTTCCAAGCAAGACACTATAGCGGATTCTACCACGGAAGCGGAATACATTGCGGCTTCGGAAGCAGCAAAAGAAGCAGTCTGGATCAAAAAGTTTGTCTCGGAACATGGTGTGGTTCCAACTATTGATGAAGCAATACCGGTTTACTGCGACAACAATGGAGCTATTGCACAAGCAAAGGAACCAAGGTCTCATCAGCGATCCAAACACGTGCTTCGCCGCTATCATCTGATCAGAGAAATTATAAGTAGGAATGATATAGAAATTGAGAAAATTCCCACTGAAAGAAATTTAGCGGATCCTTTAACTAAGGCCTTGCCTCAAAGCAAGTTTGAGGGTCATGTTAGAGCCTGTGGTATTGGATACCGTAGCGATTGGCATTAGGCCAAGTGGGAGTTTGTTAGTAATATGAGAGAAGTGTCCTAAGGCAATCGCCTTATGATTGTAATCATTTACTTTAATAAATGAATATTCACTATTTGAGTATACATGTTCGTGTATTTGATTAAGATCTTAAACTCATTTACTGAATGTCCGCAATACAATTCACAGCATGAGAGAATTTGTGATGAATTCACAACTAGTGATTATCTCTACATGTGCAATTGTGAAGTATTGAAATTGTCCCTAGTCGATGAATTGATAAATACGGACACTATCAATTCTGTTGAGACTAGCATGGGTTATTCTCTAATCAGCTGATTCTCACTGGCTGGTGACATTGGGATGTCCGGAGATAAACATGAATGCTAGTTAAGGGAACTAGTTCATTGGAGTGACTAGCTGTAAAACTTCATATGGTAATCTACATATAGATATGTCAATGAAGTTCTTACTGCAGCTTAAGTGTGATGTTCCTTTGACTTGCGGTGTTCAAGTCATCTTGGTCATGAAGACTTATACTTTGACATCTTAAGCAAGCATCTCCAAGGAGGTGTGGACCCAGGATGATTGGGTATAAGCCGAAATGCCCGAAGATGTTTGAACAGCCTACAAAGGATTCACCACTCCTTACGAGGAGACGTATACCCAAGGCCTATCGTCGGATTGTTACTCGAAGCCTATGGCCAGAGCATCACATGTTCCGAGTATGAATCTCTCAGAAACATGAGAGTAATTAGAATCCGTTGGACGAGAAAGACATTACTTGGGCTAGGTGTGACGTAGTCAGCCTAGTGGGGACTGACACACATAGACCGTGTCCTGAACCAAGTGGGTATAAGATGGTGAAGGGAATGAGGCACGATTCATTAAAGCTGCTAAAGAGTTTCAGAATAGTTTCTGAGGTCAACCGTTGATCTTTCGATTAATTGGGGATCATGATGTACTACTAGGTGCCACTTATGATCGTTCTATAATTGGTTAATTATAGACGGCCAACATAAATCGAAAGCCTATTTAGTCACATGCACTACGAGTAATCCGAGGGATTTAAAACGAGTTGAAAATTAGATTTTCCGATCAAGAGAGATAAGTCGAATCTGAATTTTTTCAGAGACGCATCGGAAGCATAAAATGGCTATGTCTTTTGAAGACTTATTGAACGAATTAAATGAGTTTAATTCGTGAGATCATGGCTTGGGTTTGGCCGGCCAAAGAGGGTCCCCACCCTCTTTGTTTGGCCGGCCACAATAAGGAAGAACCAAATTGTTTGGTTCAAATTTATAAAATAAACCGTGCGTGGTTTGTCTTATAAAATTATGGATAAAGAAATTTGTATAAAGAAATTTATATAAAGAAATTTATATAAAGAGATTTATTTTTCATGAAAATTAAAATAAACCTTGGACTGGTTTATTTTATTTTATAAAATCAATAATGGATTGATTTACCATGATAAAGAAATTTATATAAAGAAATTTCTTTCCATAATAAAAGGGGAGATATGGTTGTTTTTATTATAAATTAAGTTATAATAAAAACTTAGCATAACGGAATAATTCATAGAAAAATTTATAAGATAAATTTCTTATGAAAAATTTATTCCGTTAAGAGGAGACTTGGCGATTAAGAGGCTACTATATAAAGGTACCAAGGTAAGGCTTGGAAATTAATCCAAGAGATCAAGGATTCTTGCCTAGCCTCTCTCCCTCTCCTTCTCTCTCCCTCTTCTAGTGCCGCCGGCCCTAGAGCCCTCCCTCTTTGCCGTGAGCTTCCACCACCAAGAAGAGGCCGAAGAAGAAGAAGAAGCGGGCGCGACTCCTTCCTTCCTCCCGGAATCTTGATTCCGTTCTTCGTTTGGTGGTTAGTCTTTCCATCTCTCTCTTGGTATTCTTGTCGTGCCTTTGGAGAATCTAGTAGTTCTTGTCGGCACGAAACTCATGGCTTTGCGAAGTCATCCCGAAGAAAACTCGGCGTGGACGCGAATAAAGGCGGAGCTTCCAAGGGACGCTACGGTTGGATCTCGTCCCTTTCTTCGAGTTACGCGAGGTATTAAGTAAATTAGTTTACTTTCTGCAAAATTTTAAATGTATGATCATGTCTCCACAACATAAGGTTGCATGCTAGATACGTGGTTAAAATAATTTGAGAAATTATTTATGCTAAACCTTCCGCTGCACGTAATTAAATTTTAAAATTACGAACCCGTATCCATGTCAACATGCACCCGGTCCCAACACCAAGTACATGAATCCTTCTGGTTGACTAACAACCCTCCCACTACGACGAGGTACCACTTGTGTATCTTCTGTGACACGTGGTGCAGTGACTTGTGGCATAACCTCTTGTACAGTTGGTACTAAGGTCAGAATGTCCCCTCTAAATTCTTCAAGCACTAGTCTACTCATGGGCTTGTGGTTCATCACATAGTCCTCTTCTAAGAATCGGGTATTCTTGCCAATGATTACCTTCTGATCTTTATGACTATAGAACCACCTTTTGTTCCTCTAGGATAGCCTACGAACAAGCGTACGAGATTCCAACATATCAGTATTCCCTCTCAGCACATGTACTGAGCTACCCCATATATGAATATGTCTTAGACTTGGCTTTCGCCCAGTCCACACTTCTACGGGAGTAGAAAATACTGACCTAGATGGTATCAAGTACGTACGCTACCGATTCCAGAGCATATCCCCAGAATGAATCTAGCAACTAGGAGCAATTCATCATTGTCTTAACCATCTCTATAAGAGCTCTTTTCCTTTGCTCTGCTGCACCGTTCTATTGGGGCATACCGGGTGCAGTTAATTGGGATTGAATCCCAGTCTTTGATAAGTAAGTCCTAAACTTTCCAAAGAGGTACTCACCACCACGATCCGATCGTAGTGTCTTGATACTTTTACCTTGATGTTTCTCCATATCAGCCTAGAATTCTTTAAACTGATCAAAGAAATCAGACTTGTGGCCATCAAGTAAACGTATTCATACCTTTGAATATTCGTCTCACGAATTATTCAAAGCTACCTCTATCCTGGATAGTCATAGGACCACACAATTCAGTATGAACCAATTCTAACATATCTTTGCCTCTATACCCCTTAGCCTTGAAAGGTCTCTTGGTCGTCATACCTTCCAAGCAAGATTCAAAGGTTGGGAAGTCTCTCACCACCAATGAACCCGAGGGCCCATCGGCTATCGACCTTTGAATCCTACTAAGGTTAATATGACCAAGCCTTAGATGTCAAAGACATGTTTGGTTCATCTTGGAAGGAACATTTCTCTTATTTCGATTAGATGATGAGCTATTAGCTACTATTTGCATCATGGGAGACTTTTAGTTCTAATTGCTTAAATTGCTTATCCATGTTCCTAAACAGATAATCTTTCTATTCCACTTTTCATAACAAAAGTAATAGAATATCCATTATTTCAGAAACTGAACCAGAGTTCTTTCTAAAATTACGTACATAAAAGCAATCCTCTTAAAACCAAAACTTTATTTTCCTATCTAAAGACAAAATAACTCACACTGCAATAGTCGCCACCTCCGTAGCATATCCTATGTAGACGGTAATTTCTTCCTCAGCTAGTCGTTGGGCTTCCTGGAACCCCTGCAAAGAATTGCAGGCATGATTAGTGGCATATGTATCTACTCACCAGGTACCAGTAGATAACACCGCTAAACATGTCACCACGACAAAAGAAAAAGATATACCTTTCTCTTGACGACGGGGGCAGTTCACCTTCCAATGTCCAATCTGCTGGCACATGAAGCGCTTGCCATTTAGCTTCTTCACACCAGCCTGAGGTCCCTGCGATCCTTCTGCCTTCTTGGACTCACCTTGTTTCTTCTTCTTCCTGCCTTTCGGAACAGAAGTAGAAACCTTTTGAGTTACTAAGGCTTGCGAACTCTGACGAAACAGCCCCTCTGCCGCCTAGAGTTCTCCCAGGAGTTCTCCCAACGTATAGTCATGCTTGTTCATGTTATAGTTGAGCCGAAACTGCTCAAAACTCCTAGGCAGAGATTGGAGTATGATATCGACCTAGGTTTCCCCATCGATCTCTGTTCCAAGGACCTCAATCTCATTGAGGTGGGTTATCATCTTAAGGACATGATCCCTCACGGGTGTCCCTTCGACTATAGTAGTCGTCATCAGGTTCCTCATCGCAACCTGCCTGGCAGTCCGATTTTGGTGCCTGAGAGCTTCTTGAGGTTTAGCATCATCTCAGTAGCAGTGCGCATGGCCTGATGCTGATGTTGCAATACATTTGACATAGATGCCAAAATATAGCACCGCGCCATCTCATCTGCCTTGACCCACCACTTATAATGCTCCCTCTGCTCTTCACCAGCTTTCTCGCGAGGTTTTTCAAGACAGTTTTCAGAGAGTACAAATTTGTACTCTTCAGCAGTAAGGACAATGTCTAGGTTCCTTTTCCAGTCTATATAGTTAGGGTCAGTAAGCTTATTCTCCTTAAGTATGGTTGCTAGTGGGTTAAAGGTCATTTTGAAAATTTTGAGAATCACAACATCCACTACTTTAGAAATCGAAAATGAATTGATTCCTTAAAATAATAAATTTTCGAAATCAACCAACACCTCAAACACCGAGAATTCGCATGCCACGTTAGTGTGGATGTATACGAACTCTACATTCGTTAGAGAAGGTTTTACCCATTAATCTTACTATCTTGTCAACCTAACTTTTTGACAAGTATGATTAATAGTTGGTTCACTTCGGCCCTACAAATTATTAACAGTGACTCCGTTGGGGAGGATTCTAATAATTGTATCTAAGTGTTTACCATTGCATGACACTAAGAGAATTATTTAGGATTATGTGTCTTCCGTTGGGGAAGTACACACACTCTTCAATAATTCCATATAATCTTTTCTGACCTTGTGATCCGCAGAACAAGCCTATCCGTTATGGAGGAAGGCACTCAGAGCCAACGCGCAGGCTTGTTCGCATCATATGTCAGATCGCAATGGAGGCCACGGGACCCTTAGGGTCCCTCTCCCACTTAGTAATTTATTACGAGGAATTTTAACTAGCACGTACACAACAAGCACATAACCAAAACAATGAAAAAGAAAATCCTAAATTTTCTAACTTTTCATAGCCTTGGTCTTCCAATGAGCCTCCTGTCGTGTCGTCACCTCACCCACTCCTCCCTTATGCGCAAACCACCTTGAGAGATCTCTGAGCCGAGATGACTAGCTAATTATTTACATCATTAATCCTATACTCCACAAAGGAGTGTACATAAAATCTAGATCAAATGTAAACAAAAAGATCGGCTAAACATGTGTCGTATTTAATTACAAAAATTAAATACTACCTAGCCTCGTCAATCCCGAGGATTAATTAACTTACAAAAATTGCATAATCATTCACACACATTAAATATTTGGTCATGATAAGTTGGAATCCAGTGCCTGCAATACAAAGTTAGCCTACGCACATCCACATATCATCCAGCAAAATAAAATGTATGAAAAATGCCAACATTAACCAATCCTAAACACACAAAATCGGAAACCTCAGCTCTGATACAAATTGTTGAGTATGGCTTGGCAGATTTCCTAAGTGAATACTTGGTCATCCTTGAGAGACCTCTCCATGTCTACGGATTAAAAATTAATCCGAATGGAGACCCGTCTCCCAATGACCATCTCATCGTCGTATTGTTCAGTACGAATTACAACTTGGCCAATCACAAAGATCGTGCCTTGTAATTCTCCTAACCGAACGCCCTTGGAAAAGGCGACTAGTGGATCGCCGGTTCTTGTGTTTATGGTCGGGGTCCAATTAGTTAATTATTAATCATGATAATAAATCAAAATAATTATCTTTCACACATGAAATGACGAAGCTAAATAACAAAGGCACAAAATAAGCGAACGGAGCTAAGGGAGAGATTATACCTTCACTATTACCTCGCAGCCTTCTACCTTATATCCCTCCCTTCCCGGACATCATGTGGGCGACGATCTACCGAGAACCGAGATCACCAAAGGCCTCTAATTACTCCTTTCTTCTCTAATCGGTCAAACCCTAGCTTCTAGGGTTTACCCGCCAGCACCTTCTTTCCCCTTCCCTTGTGTCGCCGGCCTCCGGAGCTTCCAAAGCCTCCTCGGCTCAGCTGCAATCTTCGTGAGGAAAGCAAAGAAGAGGAAGAAGGAGAAAAGACTCCTTCCTCCTTACCCAAACCGCCCGAACAAACCCTCCTTCCCTCACCTTGCGCCGATGCCACCGCAAGCTCCACCGTCGCCTCTCCACGCCGGCAGCCGCTCCTCCCTCGCCACACACCACAAAAGGAACTAGAGGGGAGTCCCTTTATCTAGTGATGGCCTCCTACAAAGAGGATGAAGGAGGAAGAAGAAGTGGAGGAGAGAACCCTCTCCTCTTTGCCATGACCTAGGAGAGAAAAGGGAGGGAGAGGAGAAGAGAGAGAGAACCTTGGGTGGATGATAGATACCATTTTGTTGATCATTTTAATTGCTAAAATCCATGTTTGACCTATGTTTTTAGTGCTTAATTGTGAAATTGCCCTAGGTTTTAGGATTTCCTCTTATTTTGGACTTAATTGCAAATTTACACATTTTTTGGATTATTTGGCCACTAATTTTCTGATATATTTTTGTAGGCATGAAAGGATCCTGGACCTAGAGCATATTGGGTCAGTGGATGAAATGGATTAAGCCTTGGTTTCATGATCCCATAGGGTATTTATAGAGCTAAGGTAGGGACCAAGAGGAGGAGTTGGATCTTGGCCCGCTAATGGATCTAAACCCGATCCATTAATTAAGATCCATTCCACTAAAGGATCTTAATTGAACTTCCTCACCAACCCCTATATTTTCTTATGGCCTCCACTTATTATGAGTCGTCCATCCCCCCGTGTTTAAGATATCGAATGCCCGTTAATTAATTCAAATTAAGTAACTTCTGGATCCTTGATTTGTACCACTCAACCTTATCATCATGTTGGATCAAATCCACCTGCAGGGTTTAACATGATGAACCTTTTAAGCTCATCAAGGGGGCATCATCATCCCGAGTCACCAGGACACGAATTCCGTCAATAGTCAACAGCACACCATATAATTAATATTATCTCCCAACTTACCGGGCCTATCGATCTAACAGAATAGATCTCTCCCTTTGGTAAATCATAGAAATAATAATTAATAATATGTGCCCGTTATTATATCGGGATTGTACTCCATAATAAAATTTGAGGTCCTATCCAATTATCAAGCTAGTACAAATTGGATGACCTCTGGTTTTGGTCCTGCTCAATGTACTCAAAGCACACTAGTGTAATTCTATGGTCAAGATAAACCACACCTAATTACACTACAACCATCCCGATGGTTTGTCCAAATTCATCTCGGTTGTGAGCCTCTATTTATACAATGCAAGGAACCGATAACATGAACTTCTGTGTGACACCACACACCATGTTATCTACAATGCAAAGTATAGGACTTTTATGCATATACTAATACAAATACGCATCTAGTGTTGTTGTGATTCTCTTTCAAAATGTGGATGACCATACGTAAAAGGCAAGGCTTTTAGTATACATCCTAACACATCAATGGATCGGGTTTGGATCCATTAGCGGGCCAAGAACCAACTCCTCCTCATGGTCCCTACCTTATCCCTATAAATACCCCATAGGAGTCATGATACAAGGCTAATTAATCCCTGATTAATCTGGAATTAATCCACATCAAAACCCCAAAAACCTCTCTCCCATATTCTCTCTCCTAGGGCAACCCTTGCGCCAGCAATAGAGGAGGAAGAAGGAGGAGAATTCTTTGGGTTCTTTCCTCCATCAGCTCCTTCTCTTTGGCGTGGAGGCTCAGCCAGGTCATGGAAAGATTCACGAGAGGTAGAAGAAAGGGAGAAGCTCACCGACGGCAAGCTTTCTCTTGTGGTTTTGCGGCGCCGGCGAGAGGAGAAGAAAACCGATTCTTCTCTACTTCTTCATCCCGGTTTCTTCTTCCTTTTTCATCACCACTTCCTCCTATGCGTGCGCGAGCAAGGAGCAGGGGAGAGGAGTGGTCGGCGGTCGGAAAACAGGGTGGTTCTCTCTCAAGTTGGCACCGGCGAAAGTGAAGAGGGTGGCTAGGGTTTTTCGATGGGTTTCGGGGAAGAAGAAGGAGTTCTCTCAACTTCTTCTTCCATATTCTTCATCTTCCAATTGCCTCCCACCTTAGTATTCTTGTAGCGAGAGCTCTTTGGGCGGCGGTGGTCGCCGGCGACACAAGAAGGAGGAAAAGGGGTGGCCGGTCGAAATCCTAGGCTAGGGTTTTATGGTGGTGCATGGAAGAAGATTGAAGAATGTGATTAATTGCAAGCTTTGGTGACTCTGCGTCTTGGTAGCTCATCTCCCACACGACGTCCAGGAAGGGAGGGTCTTAAGGTAGAAGACTGTGAGGTAAACAGCGAGGTATACCTCTCTTTAACTCCTCTCGTTTTCTTATTACTTCATGTTATTATTGCATGTGTTTGATTAATTATCATAGTTTAATTATGTGTTAATTAATATCGATAATTAATCATGTCATGGACCCCGATAATAAACACAAAAATCGGCGATCCATTCGTCATCTTTTTCGCGGTTGATTAATTCAGAAAGTTACAAGGCCTTAACTTTGGTTTTGACTAAGCTGTGACTTGAATTAATTAACATGACGACGAGACGGTTGTTTGGGAGACGGATCTCTATTCTGATTAAATTTTAATCCGTAGATATAGAGAGGTCTCTCATGTTCGACCCCGTGATTGTGTAGGAAACAAACCGAGCCATACCTTGGGTATCGCTACCTCGGTAGTTAAAACCAACAGTTAGTCCAAACAAATTAGATATATATAATGCATGTACGATAGCCGAAGCTATCTAATCCTGACTTTGAATTTCAAATGAAATCCTAGATTGGACCAACGCCTACTGTTGTCTCTTCTGGAGAATGCGTCCTCACGTACTCTACTCTAGAGAAGTTACCTGTTGCCAACTGGCACCTTCGGTTGGACTTTTACTCGGCCTCCGAAGCTTCTGAATCTCGAGATGTCGAGACTTCCATACCTCGACCCGTCCCTACTTCTATCCGTTGTCCTCGCTCGGCTAAGACTTCTGCACGATCTTCTGGATTAGGTCTTCGATGCCTGCCCCTGGTCAGGTCTCGTGCCCATTCCTGCGAACCAGGTCTTCGTGCCCGGCGTCATTCACCAGGTCTTCGGTGCCCAACCCTCGGTTAGGTCTTCATGCATTGTCCTCGACTAGGACTTCGTGCTAAACCCTATAGGTCAAGACTTAGTGCCTAGGTAAATTAGGACTTTCCTGCATACTTAGTGAAACATATTAGATCCAAAAGTAATACTTAACTTTGAACTCTTTGTCATTATAAAAACCAGATTCGATCTGGTACTTCCGGCACTAACACGCAAGATTCTATTGTTGGTTCATAAAGGACTTTTCAAAAATTTCCAAGCCCATGATGAACTTGCTCTTTAAAGATGTCGAGTTTTGCTTTGATCAACAGTGTGAAGAGGCCCTCATAACGGCCCCAATAATTCAAGCGCTAGATTGGGGACTCTTGTTCGAAATTATGTGTGATGCCAATGACATTTTCGTGGGAGTGGTGTTGGGACAAAGAAAGGTTAAAATGATGCATGTGATCTATTACTCTAGCAAAATATTAGATGATGTGCAAATTAAGTACGCCACTATAGAGAATGAATTGCTAGCGATAGTCTTCGCCCTTGGGAAGTTTAGATCGTACTTGGTTGGGTCGAAGGTGATAGTGTACACAGATCATGCAGCTATTCGATACCTTTTGAACAAGAAAGGCACTCAGTTCCGACTCATAAGATGGATTTTACTCCTGCAAGAGTTTGATGTGAAAATACGAGATAAAAAAGGGGCACAAAAGGTTGTGGCAGATCACTTGTCTAGTATTCCTCCCGAAGTAAAGAGGGAGGTAAAGAATGACTTGCCAATCAATGACTCTCTGCTGGATGAACACCTAATGTTCATTTCTTGTATAAATGCGTTGTGGTACGCTGATATTACAAATTACCTCACTGAAGGGATTCACCCAACAAACCTCAAGGCACAACAAAGTAAAAAAGTTTTTTTTTGCAGATGCCAAATATTATATATGGGACGAGCTCCTATCATACAAGAAGTGTGGAGAAACCCTTTTTCGAAGATGTGTGGCCGAAAATGAGCAAAGCGAAATTTTGTATTAGTGCCACTCATCATCATACAGAGGGCATTTAGGGAGTATAAAGATGACAACAAAGATTTTGTAGGCCGAGTTCTATTGCATGGTCTCATATATTCTAGGATGCTCGAGAGTTTGTAGGTCGAGTTCGATCTCGACTTCTCCTCTTCTCTTCCCCACGCGACTCAGTCTCCATCTTCGCTGGATCACGGAGTCATCGACATCTCCCACGTACGCGACATTACCGTGCCCTACCGTCACGCGTTTTCCCTCTTCCTTATCTCTGGTTGCAGGTGGGGGTGTTTAGCGATATCTGAGCTCTCCAACGCGATTTCCCCCATGCGACACCATGTTGGCCATTTCCCCCTTGCAACACCATGTTGGCCATTTCCCATTGGAAAGAGCACATCGTTCCTGGCTGTGCGTTCCTAGGTGAGTCTTTGATCTTCCCGTGCCTTTTCTTGAACCTTGGCATTATTCCCCTGTTTCTGTTTGGCGATCTCATTCTCAGAGGGAATCCTAGGTTGTCCCCTTGCGCGAGATTCATTCTTACGCTAGGCAAAGATTTGGGGTTGAGGTGAGCTCGTCGGAGAAGGGGATTTTCACTTAAAGGCATTGAGGGGTGGCTGTTCTGCTAGATCCAAGCAGGAGGTTGATGTCGGCTGGCCATTTCATGTGAGTTTCGGCTACAAATGAGGTATTTTAGGGGGAACCTCTTCTCACGATTTGGGTGGGATTGATCTATTTTGGATTTTGGATTTCAGTTTCTATAGAGTGTTGTGTTTGAAATCAGATTGGTAGATCTGTGATTGTGGTTCTGTTCTTGGATGAATTGTGCTTAAGAAGTCGTTGGGTTGTGGTTTGGTTTTGTTGTTTCCCTTTGATCCTCAACTACTACCGTGAGCCATAGGATTGTAGTTGATTGGCTTCAAATCAACAGAGTTAGCTCTATTTTATGACCGGAAGGTAAATCTTGATAGGAAACTCTATATCGATTAATGTTGGCATACACCTTGGTTGCATTCCTGCTGTGAGCTATGGATGAGGAATTGAATGGGTTTAGATTCTACACTTGTAGATGGTGATTGCAGAGGATACTCCTTGTCTTGTGCTATCCTATGCGTTAGGGTTGATGTTTGATTCGAAAATTGAGTGTAGTTGATCTTAGCTTGATATGCGACCATGTAGGGATGGGGTATGGGTGATCCTACCTTTGTATCTTGAGGTGGTGAGTTACTACCATCAATGCAGCTATTTTGATTTTGGTTTAGTTTTGGGGTTGAGACTTGTGTCGTGTGGCGCATGGATAGGGTATTGGTTTAGGATAGGTTATGGTATGGGTTGGGTTAACAGAGAACTTAACCTAACCACTGAGGAGGAAATCCTACTTAGAGTTAAAGTGAGGTTAAACCTAATTAGACCAATTCTAATTAAATCTAATTTTTTTGTTGTAGCTAGTTATTATGTGTGTAAATTGCTATAACTATGTCCTTGATACAGGGCATTGATTCATCGCGGATACCTGGACAGGGGTTCTCTTCTTATACAAGCTTCTTCATTAGAGGCAGGTACCTTCTACCTATTTCTGTAGATATGTTATTTTCTATGCATAGCTTATTGTGGATAGCAGTAAATTATTACCTTATATCTGCTCTTGTTTATTACTGCTTGGTACTTAGCTACTTATACTTGAGATACTCATGTTTATGTCAATACAATCTCTACTTTGATACTCTTACTCTATGGAATACACACGTGTGCACGTGTGCATAGGAATGGTGGTATTTTAGTATACTTGGCATTGACGTGTTCACTAGTTATACTTTACCTTGTATACCTAGTTGAATGGTGGTAGGCTATAATATATGAATCAGACCTGTACATTTCATATTATATTATGGATAATGATTTGGTGGGTGTTGCATTGCTAGTGTCATGCACCATCCTTGCATTGTTGCATACTGACGAGCATTGGCTCCCTTGTGGTCTAAGCCCATTGTCAATCATATCAGGATCTGCTCACTCGGCCACTCAGGGTTAGTGGTTGTCAGTGTTGCAATTTGCCCTATCGTACCACGCTCGATCACTCAGAGGTAGTGGTAGATCATAAAGATGTGCAAATAGGGATCCCCCCTCTTTCCAGTGATATGAGGAGATAAGAGCGGTGCTCCCCCATCTTTGGGGGTAGGAGTGTGTACTTCGCTTGTATTATGTCCACTCGGTCACTCCGGAGCAGTAGTAACAGAGTGCGTACAGTTGTCACAGCTCTACCCACTCGGTCATTTACATATGACATGTGACGATGGCTTGACTAATGTCAAAGGTGACATGACATTGCATCATGTGCATATAATCATCGATTGTATTTGATTGTGTTTGCTACACTTGATTGAGTTATGTTTGCTGCATATGTCTGACATTCATATACAAGAAGTATTATGCATATGATTTTGTAACCTTGCATTGCTTGTGTACGAGCTTACCTGTGGAAGGTTTTATTAGGGATTTTTTATGTATACCCTGCAGGATTTGGTTGACTCTGGTATGTACATTTCATACAATATTTCAGTTATGATTCTGATATGCTTATGAGATTGTATCTGCTTCATTCTATAGTGCATGTATAGCTTTTTACCGCTATGCATGTCTTATCTCTATACTCGCAGAGTTCGCCCAGACTCACTCTAGGTTGCTTTATTTTCATTTTTAGGTTACTATTTGGAGTTGCCAGGAGAAGCTCGACAGCCAATTCCCCCTTTCGTCGACGACTACACACTATTCATTTGTTGGTGATATATTTTCTTTTTTGTCTTCGTTGACTTGTATTTGATTTCCTTTCTTGGTGGTTGTGTTTTGTTTGCTCTAGAGGAGCTTGCGGTGTGTGTTTTGTGATATAAGTCATGTCGGCACGTGCATTTGTAAGTTTGTGATGCTTGTTGTTTTCTTTCTACTATTATCGGCCATGTAGGTCGAGGATTTTGTGGAGGCCGTGTAAGCCGTATACAAATGTCCCAGATTGTCCGTCATACAAGAAAATATTATTCGTTTTCTATCAGACATGTGGCTCCCCCGAGAGTGTGACACAAGGTCTTCCACTCTAAATCAGTAGGTCTTAAGCTCGTCTTCTAGAAATTCAAATTTAACATCTATCGCTTCTTCGATAGTGAGATTTTTAATCATGATGGTAAAAAGTGATTTGTTTACCCCAACACCCCTGTCAATTCATGTCAGATCCAACACAGAGGAGATAAATCACATAAGCTACTAGCTTGGATGTTATGGCTCGCATGTGAGGAGGGCGGGTATATTGGCTTTGCTAGGTTTTGTGAGATTTTTAATCATTGTGTAGAGGTTTGACAAGTAATAAGTATTATAAACTTAAGATGAATGATAATTTAAAAAATAAATGGAAAATTAAATGAATGATGATGATGTTAGGATGTATACTAAAAACCTTGCCTTTTGGTTAGGATACATCTACATTTTAAAGAGAATCAGAAAATCATACAGTGCATGTTTATATTAGTATGTGCACTAAACGTCTGATGCTTGGCATTGTAGATAACATGGTGTGTGGTGTCGCATAGAATATCATGTTATCAGGTTCCTTATCGAAGCATAAGAAGGAGGCTCACAACCGAGATGGTGTTGGACAAACCATCGGGATGATTATAGTGTAATTAGGTGTGGTTTATCTTAACCATAGGATTACACTAGTGTACTTTGTGTACATTGAGTAGGACCAAAAGAAAGATCATCCAATTTTTGTACTGGCTTAGTAAATTGGATTAGACCTCGGATAATATTATGGAGTACGATCTCTTAATCCCGAAATAATGACGGGCATATATTATTAATTATTATATCTTTGATTTACCAATGAGCGATATCTATTCTGTTAGATCGATAGGCCCGGTAAGTTGGGAGATAATATTAATAATATGATGTGCTGTTGATTATTGACGGAATCCGTGTCCTGGTGAGTCAGAGTGATGATGCCCCCTTGGTGAGCTTAAAAAGATCGTCATGTCAAATCTTACAAGTGGACTATGGTCCAGCATGATGAAAAGGTTGAGTGGTACTAATCAAGGATCAAGAGGATAATTAATTTAATTATCAGTAAATTAAATTAATTATCGGGCATACGATATCTTAAATATGGGGAGATGGACGACTCGTAATATGTGGAGCTCATATGAAAATATGGGGGTTGGTGAGGAAGTACAATGGGATCCTTTAGTGGAATGGATCACCATTAATGGATCGGGTTTGGATCCATTAGCGGGCCAAGAACCAACTCCTCCTCATGGTCCCTATCTTAGCCCAATAAATACCCCATATGAGTCATGATACAAGGTCGATTATTTAAGGAATTAATCTCTGATTAATTAAGGGAATAATCTTCGGTTATTTAAGGAATTAATCTCTGATTAATTGAAGGAGTAATCTTTGATTATTTAAGGAATTAATCTCTGATTAATTGAGGGAATAATCTTTGATTAGTTAAGGAATTAATCTTGGAGTAATTAAGAAATTAATCTCTGATTAATTAAAGAATTACTCCCTATAAATATTACAATCAATCATCCACAACAAACCCAAGCCTCCTCTCCTCTCCCTCTCACATCTTCTCTCTCCTAGGGTTGTTTGCGCCGGGTAGAAGACGAGGAGAAAGGAGGTGGTTCTCTCCCTCAACCATCCTCACTTCTTCCTCCTCTTTGGAATGAAGGATCACCCGGTCTAGGAGGATCACGTTGGTGGTCGGAGAAGAGAAGAAAAGGAGGAAAAGGCGTGCCGGTGGCGATCCTTTGTGGGTTGCGGCACCGGCGATTTGGGGAAGAAGGGTGCACCTCTTCTTCTCCTTTTTCCTCTGGTTTTCTCCTTCACAATCTTCCTCCTTGGCGTGCATAGGCTAGATCAAGGAGAAGAGCACGTCGGCGGCCGGAGAACAAGTTCTCTCAACCTTGTTGACGTCGGCGAAGGTGAAGAAGCAAGGGTTAGGTTTTCGGTAGGTTTTGTGGAAGAAGAAGGGATTGCTTCTCTTCTTCCTCTTGTTCTTCATCTTCCAAGCCTTCTTCTCAGAGTTACCTAGCAGCTGGCCGGACCTTGAAGCTCAAGGTGGCCGGCGGGTTGAGGTGGAGAAGAAGAAAGGCAATCGGCGCAAGGAGACCCTAGAGTTCTAGGGTTTGTGTTGGTGATTGGAAGTAGCTTGAAGAAAGGTGATTAATTCAGAGGCCTTGGTAACTCCGCGTCTTGGTAGCTCGTCGCCCACACGACGTCCAGGAGGGGAGAGTCATAAGATAGAAGACTGCGAGATAAACGGCGAGGTATATTCCCCCGAGCTCTATTTTTGTTTTGCTATGTTTTATTTGTGCCTTGTTGCTTTGTCTCGTCATTTCATGTATGTTAATTGATTATTTTGATTCGTTATCATAGACAATAATTAATTAACTGGACCCCGAAGATAAACACAAAAACTGGCGATCCAAATCGTCGTCTTTTTCGCGGTTAATTAATCCGGAAAGTTACAATACCTTAACCTCGGTTTCGGCCAAGTTGTAACTTGGATTAATTAACACGACGACGAGTCGGTCGTTAGAAGGACGGGTCTCTATTCGGATTAAATTTTTTAATCCGTAGCCATAGAGAGGTCTTTTAGATACGACCCCGTGGTTGTCTTGGAAACCGCCAAGTCATACCAACACAGGGCCGTCTTTAGGCATAGGCCATTAAGGCCTATGCCTAGGGCCTCAATTTTTATTAGGGCCCATTATTTTTGATATATTAAACATATTTATATTATATATTTTAAGAGAATGGGAAAAAATAAGGTTTTGATAAAAAATTTATGTATCTTATTTTTTAGTCAAAACTATAGATTTTATAAAAATCTTATTATGGTTCCAATGGATAGAGTGGGTTCTCTTTTTAATATTTTAAATGTAATTTATGTATTTCAATATCTTTCAACCCTAGCCTTCTCTCATTACATTTATTTTTTGTTAGTGACGTTTTCTCTTCTGATTAGTAAGAACATGAATTAGAATTTTTTTATCCATGCAATGCAAAATAAAAAAAATATTAGTCTTTTTTCGAGTTCCCCCTCTTCCCTTGACTAGCTCCCCCTCTTTATACTTCTCTCGCTCATTGATATTGGGAAAGAGAAATTACATTTAACGCTGTCATGTTGATTCGGTTGGTGCTACTGTGCTTTTTGCTTAATTAAGTTCAAATGTTGATAGATTCATCCATATTGGGTTCGATCGAAATAGAGGATGTTATTATTTTTTAGCAATAGTAAGTTAGATATCTTTGTCATTTCGCTTCCTTGATAGACATTAAGTTTTGCTTTTATTTATATGTATTTTGAAGAAATATATTTTTTTATTTTCCTTTTGTTTCTATTCTATCATTTATAACTATTTTGGTTTAGGTGATAAAAAATATGATTTATTTTTTCTTTTATTTTGTGCCTAAAATGACTTATATAGATTTTAATAAATGATAATGGCTGATTTGATCTCGTTACTATCTTCATTTTCTAAGGATTATATTGAGTTTTATCATTTTGTATATGTATTATTTATTTACTTATTTATTTATTTTTTGTGATTTGCGGTGATGATGAGTTGAAGATGGAAATATGATTTTTTTTTATTATTGTCCCATTTCATTTATTCGGTTATTCCTTTTTGTAAGAGTTATTATTTTCATCTTTTGTTTAAGTAATTAGATATATTTTTTTTATCTTTCTTAGTTTTTAAATAATTCTAAATATATTTATTTTCGACCAAGTTGATTGTCAGTTACAAGTCCGAATGAAAAAGGACGAGTAAATTTTTTTTAAACAATATTAAAGATTTTTTTTTTGCCTAGGGCCTTAAGTAGGCTTGAGCCGGCCCTGTACCAACAGATGAAACAAGTAAAAATAATTCAATGAAAAAATAATGTCAAATAGGTAGGTAATAAGATGATTAATAGATAGGAATAATGAGAGAATTAGATAATCCACTTGAAGCAACTAATCTACTCAATTAAATACTAATAATTTTCAAAGAAGGAACGATGCTACCAGATTGATGTGAGCCTTCTTATTGTAGAATTTGCACTTTAAAATTCATGGACAAGTTTGATTTCCTCTACTTGTGATCTCCTATGTTGTAAGTGGTTCTCGCGAGGAAACAATGAACAATGATATAATGGCAGCGACAGAGATTGAGAGGTGATGATGTACGACGGTAATGAATTTGATGATGTGTGAAGATGATGAGACAACTCAAGAATATAGTTAGAACCAAAGAACGGGTAAAAATAAAAAAGTAATGATAGTGGTGGTAAATAAAATGATGAATGTTAAAGATGACACTAAAGATGCAAAGGATATGGTAGAAGAAATGAAATGTGATCACGATAGAAAGAAGAAAATCTCAATAAAAGTAGTGATAAAGAAGATGATGTAACACTACTCGTTAATGAGATTGTACGTGGTTGATAGATTAGTAGCTAAAAATAGTGATTATGCGGAGAGGAAATAAGTCGTGGATAAAAATATGATAGATGATGATGGCGATGAGGGAAAAAAAAATGATGATTGGGCAAAACAATAATGATTAAGATGGATAAAAAAGTATTGAATATCAAATTAGGAATTCATCATTTTTTATATAAAAGACTTCATGAGAACCAACAAAAACAATGGAAGACATGCATTTAGATTGTTCTAAACAACCTCTCAATCTTTGGCACACCCCCTATATATTGACATTTATTACGGGTTTGCCAAATCAAATACACCACACATGTGTGATATG
Source organism: Boesenbergia rotunda (assembly GCA_024364735.1). Classification (NCBI taxonomy): domain Eukaryota; kingdom Viridiplantae; phylum Streptophyta; class Magnoliopsida; order Zingiberales; family Zingiberaceae; genus Boesenbergia; species Boesenbergia rotunda. Next base: position 369,814 of record JAGFNQ010002313.1, on the reverse strand, counting down.
GCTACCGGAAAACATCCAGTATCTCCACCGCTATCTGAAATGTTTGGCTAATGTGTAGCCAACTTCTAGCCTTGTCCCATAAAGGTTCAGTGACAGAATATTTGAAAAAGAGGTGGTCTAACATCTCATTTGCCTATTGGCACAACAGCCAAATCTTGCAAGTTACGTATGACGGGCTATCCTTCGTGCGTATCCTGTCGTTCGCAAGCAGCCAAATGGTGAACTGGTGCTTCGGTATGATGTATGGCTTCCACATGACTATTGTCTATGCCTTCTTGCTACTCCTTCGCTTAAAGAAATCGTATGTCACTACAGCTCCGCATCATAGCTCTGGATCAAACCAAGCCTCCAACAATGTCGTAGCTTGCTGGAAAGAAATAGCTTGGCTGGTGAATCTAAAACAACAGCTTTGATGAGGGGGCTATCAGATGCTTTGGCTTGCCACTCCCACCTGTCGATGTGCTACAGGTATAGGTGATGGACCCAACGTACCCAAAGGAGTCATCCTTGTTCGACAATGACTTGACCAGAAGTGCTAAATTCAAGGTTCAAAGATTGTGTAGTTTGTATCTGTAGGGATCATTTATGAAAAATAACATATATAAGTAGCAAAAAAAAATATGATCCCTCCGTAGATCCATCCGAAGATAGTTTACAAAGTTTGAGAGAATGGTTATTTTTATTGTGTAAATGGTATAATCCCGGTAGCTTTGGTTCAGTGGATCTAGCACGATTAAGATGGTCGCGCCTCTACCAATATCCACACAAACACATTACACATTCATCGCATGAACTCAAATTCGGAGAGTAACTACCTTTGTTATGTTAGTAACTTTGGATGGTTCAGCCACAAGGAGAAAAGCAAGGGATGAAACTAATGGGGAGAGAAAGAAGAAGATAATCTCTTGGTCTTCATTTTTGAAAAAAAAAAAAGCTCTTTTATATTCATCCAATTAATACCAAAGGTGTTTTTTATCTCTTGGTCTCCCATTTGATTAATGTTCCATTAATCTCTATTAATGGGCATTAATCTTCTTTACTGGATTAGACTCAATCCAATGAATCTAAAGGTTCGATTCCTTCAAGTCTAACTCAATTAATCTAATTTGGAATAGACTTTGTTGGGGATCGTGCGGTCGGCAAGAGGGGGTGAATTATCCCTGCAAATAAAAATAATCTTTTGTTTTGCTAACAAAGATAGAGATTAGTTAACAAGCAAAATATAAAAGACATGATAACAGAATAAAAAGAGGCATAATCAGTTACTTGGTTTACAACCAGGATGGTTGCTAATCCAAGGTAAATCAAAGCTTACTCTCCAAATGTACTCCTTGGGATGGAGAAACCTCTTACATAAACTAGAACTCAGAAGGACAATGAAAAGTTAGAACAAATTCGTGTATAGTTGGATTGATGAAAGTAACTAAGCTCTGGGATCTATTTATAGTCCTAGTGAAGTTTATCCAGTTACTGACGTGGTCTTACACAAGCATCCGAGTGCATAGGGGCATCTGACATGTGGCTTCAGGGTTATCCTCGTCGCAACGACCACGAACGACTATTTTTGGATGAAGTTTGACTTTTCGTGCGCTTGTGTTGATTGGGGTGCTCGGGAACACGGGCACCCGAGTGCATAGGGCGCCCTCATTCACAAGCGCTCGAGTTAACTTTAGTCAGCTCTTTGCTGACCAGTCTTCCGACAGGTCTTCTTGGATGATCTTGGGCCTTCTAGAGTTGGCTCACCCGAACCCTCATCCGGCCTTCTCCTCGAATGTGCTTCCCCTCGGCTTCTCGTCCCTCGGTCGTCACGTGCGTCCTTTTCGATCCACCTGCGTACTCTTCCATAGACCTCTGCGTCCCTCAGATGCACCGAGCCTGTCGGCTCCCTTCCCGTGTCATTCTTCTCTACTGTTGTGTCTTTCGCTCGACTTCCTATGCTCCTAAGCTCCTACATACTTAGACACAGGGATTAAATACAACAGAACCTAACTTGACTCAACTCACCTGAGGTACTTACAGACCTAACCCTATAATCTTAAGGTCTATCATATTTTAGTCAAACTAAAATAAACTCATCTTCAACATATAGAATGGATAGACCTCATCTACATCACTCACATCCCTCTGCATAACTTATTGCATACTCAGTGATCAACTTTATAGTCTATCTTGTTGCAGGTAACGTTTGCTTATACCAAAGTACACAACTTCTTATGTAGGGAATCGTAATGACTTCAAGTTTAAGGACTATCCATAACAATAGTCACTATAAGAAAGTTTATGACACTCATATAACGATTCATGAAACTTTCTCACGGCGGATAAATTTACTACATATTCTCTAATGTATACATATGTGTCAACTTGATATCCTATATTCATGACTTGTGAGAATAAGTTATCAATTAACCTACATGTTAGTCTCAACGCATTAATATTACCCTTGTATATTAATGTTTGATTAGGAATAGTGAAGAGTAGTATTCTATATATTTATAATCTCCTACTGTCAATTCAACCAATTGATATACCGTAGACTAGAACCTATTATCCTATGACATTATTATACTTCTTCATCTATCACAGATCTAAAGTAATTTAATAATCATAAACTTTATCCTTTATTAATAAAATATGATATAAAATTTTTTTTGTCAATCATCTTATAATTGACTTTAAGGGCTAAGGGCATCTCCAACCGGGCACCAAAACACCAAATTTGGTGCCAAGCTCACACCATTTCTTCTCCAATGCATACCCCAAAAAGCAGCACCAAATTTGGTGCTGCTACAGTGTCGCACCAAATTTGGTGCGACACTGTAGCGCAGCACCAAATTTGGTGCTGCGCGTTTAGCAGTTTTTTTATTTATTTTTTTTATTTTTTAATTAAACAATAAGTTTTGGTGTGCACGTTTAGCAATTTTTTTATTTTTTTTATTTTTTAATTAATCAATAAATACAAAATAATATAAATAATATAGTATTGAATTTAAAAACAAATGATATATAATTAAATATTTATTATTAAATATTATAAATAAAAAATTAATTTATAATTATTATTTTTTCCTCATTAATTATAGTAATATTAATTATTTATTATAAATATAAATTAAAGGTATATAATAGCATATTTTAATTTCATTATGAAGAAATATTTATAAAGAATTAATTTATTAAATTTTTTATTTATAATATATTATAATTATATTTATAAATTAATTAACTAATTTAAAATTTTATATAACAAAATATTTAAAAATTTAATATGCATAAATTGAAAATGCATTATCTATTATGTCGACATACAAAAAAATAGTAATGACACAAGTTCAAAATATTACTAATAATCACTCAAATACATTGGGAATACAACACACATAAACTTAAAAATATTTAGGGATACAAATACAAACGATACTGATATACTTAAACCTTACAAATAGCTACAAATAAAACACACATAAACTTTAAATAACTAAAATAATATTACAATATTAATATTCAGGAAAATCACTCCCCGTTCCACTCAAGTAATTATGATATTGGCTGTAAAAATTCATAGGATTCTGAGATTGTTGATCTTCATCTTGATTTTGATTGAGTTGTGATCCTTCTCTCTGTATTGGTGATGATTGAGATCCTTCTCCTTGATGTGCAGCTGGACGAGATCCCTGGACTTCCATTCTCTTTTGCATAATTCTAAATTGTTCATTGCGAATATAATCACGCATCATCGGGTCAGAGATCGAGTTCAAATCTTTGAATAAAATTTTAGTTTCTTGCTTGTAGATCATAGCATCTGTAAATTTCGTAGTAGCAGCAGTGTTTGCATTCATTGCCTCAACAAGTTGAGCATTAATATTGATTACCTTTGCAATTTGATCATCATTTTTTTTCTTCATTTTTGCTTTCTTCACCCCGGGAGGTCGTTTACTGGAACTACCACCACTATCTGAAGAAGTGATATTAAGATCAAAACTAGCCACACAAGGAGATGAAGGTGGACGAAATTCTTCCTCGAAGAATTGTTGTTCAGATGAACCAACAGGAGCATTTTGTCCTCGCGAGTTGATGCTTGCAGTATTCATATTATCAGTGCCAAATTTTTCAATATCTTTGAGAATATCCCAGACATGATCAAATTTAAAACCCTTTGTATATTTCGGGTCTTGTGCTAATAACGCTTTAGCACGAGTTAACTGCAAGGAAGCAATTAAACATTAGTTATGAAGTGAATATTATTAATGAACATAGACTTTGATTATAAAATTTAGATAGTCTAAAATAAATATGAGCGTAACAACTTACAATATCGTGCTCTGATGCTCCACTTGGATTTAAATGCTCGATTTGTCGTATACAACCTTTCATTTTTGATACTGCACCAAGCATAAGCTGCATCCTCTTTTGCAATGATCTTGGCGGTCGGCTACAATGCATAAAATTCGGCTCAGCATGATACTCTTTCTCTACTCTAGCCCAGAATTGATCCTTTGACTGATTGATTCCTATGATCGGATTTTGTGAAATATGAAGATAAACATGGCATAAGTGTTTATCTTCTTCTATTGAGTATGAAGCTTGTCGGATGGTGGGGGTTGAACTCATTTTGATTCGAAGAAGATAATACTTGCAGAGGATGTGTTATACCAATATTTGGTAAGCCATTATATAGGGAAAAATATGAATATAAATTTATACAAATTTGTCCAAATGAGTCCATTGTTAGGTCATGTCATCTGCACAAAAAACAAATGTGGTCAGTGTCAAGTCACGTCGCATGTCTAACTTTTCCCGAAGTTGTCATTGTTGTGTCTTGTCATCTGAGCAATTTTGTCCAAATGAGTCCATTGTTAGGTCATGTCATCTGCACAAAAAACAAATGTGGTCAGTGCCAAGTCACGTCGCATGTCTAACTTTTCCCGAAGTTGTCATTGTTGTGTCATGTCATCTGAGCAATTTTGTCCAGATGTGTTCATTGTTAGGTCATGTCATCTGCACAAAAAATAAATATGTTCATTGCCAAGTCACGTCGCCTGTCTAACTTTTCCCGAAGTTGTCATTGTTGTGTCATGTCATCTGAGCAATTTTGTCCAAATGAGTCTATTGTTAGGTCATGTCATCTGCACAAAAAATAAATGTGGTCAGTGTCAAGTCACGTGGCATGTCTAACTTTTCCCGAAGTTGTCATTGTTGTGTCTTGTCATCTGAGCAATTTTGTCCAAATGAGTCCATTGTTAGGTCATGTCATCTGCACAAAAAACAAATGTGGTCAGTGTCAAGTCACGTCGCATGTCTAACTTTTCCCGAAGTTGTCATTGTTGTGTCATGTCATCTGAGCAATTTTGTCCAAATGTGTTCATTGCTAGGTCATGTCATCTGCAAAAAAAAATAAATGTTTCATTGCCAAGTCACGTCGCCTGCCTAACTTGGCCCGAAGTTGTCATTATAAATATAAACCCCATAAGCAGCATATACCTCATTCATTCACTTATCTCCAAAAATGGATACCACCAATGAAGGTTCATCAAATTTATCATCTTCAAGCTCTAATGATGATAACTATGCGGAAATGTTTGTCGCAAAGCAGTTTGGCGCAACACAACAACTGATCTCTCAGGTGATTTCTTCCAATCAAATTATCTTGAATTATCTGAATGAAGAAAGCAGCCAGCGCATGCATCGAGGCTCAATTCATGGTCACAACGTGATCAATCGTAATCGTGAAGCTGCTGATCGTAATCTATTCAATGATTATTTCGCCGAAAATGCCTTATATAATGATGCAATGTTTCGAAGAAGATTTCGAATGGGGCGGAATTTATTTATGCGTATCTATGATAGTGTTAGTAATCATGACAACTATTTTATACAGAAAAGAGATGGGGTTGGAAGACTTGGTTTATCCGGCTTACAAAAAGTAACAGCTGCATTTCGGATATTGGCATATGGTCTACCTGCAGATGCTACTGATGAGTACATTAAAATAGGAGAATCGACTGCCATTGAAAGTGTGAAACGATTTTGTCGTGCTGTTGTTGAAGTTTTTGGGGAGCAGTACTTACGATCTCCAAATGCTCAAGATGTTGCTAGGCTACTTCAGATTGGTGAGCAACGTGGTTTTCCAGGTATGTTAGGTAGCCTAGATTGCATGCATTGGAGGTGGAAAAATTGTCCAACAGCATGGGCAGGACAATATTCTGGTCGTAGTGGAAAGCCAACAATTATTCTGGAAGCTGTAGCTGATTATGATCTGTGGATCTGGCATGCGTATTTTGGATTTCCTGGATCGAACAATGATATTAATGTGCTTGAGTCTTCTCATCTTTTTGCTAATCTTGCTGAAGGTATTACTACTCCTGCTCATTATGTCATTCAAGGAAAAGAGTATAATATGGGTTACTATTTAGCTGATGGTATATATCCAAAATGGTCAACACTGGTTCAAACGATTCATGATCCACGAGGTAGAAAGAATAAATTATTTGCAATGAAGCAAGAAGCATATAGAAAGGATGTTGAGCGAGCATTTGGTGTGCTCCAATCACGCTTTGCAATTATTGCAGGGCCTTCACGTTTTTGGCAGAAAAATATTTTACATGATATAATGACATCATGTATTATTATGCATAATATGATAATTGAAGATGAACGTGATTTAAATGCACCAATCATGGAGCAGTTCGAGGTATCAACTCCAGATGTCGAGCCAGCAGTAGATGATCATACTCGATTTGAAGAATTTTTAGCTCGACACAGAAAAATCAAAGACAAAGATGCTCATATTGCCCTGCGAAATGCATTAATTGATCATATATGGGAACAATATAGTAATTCTGAATGTTAAATTCCCATAATATTGTATTTTTAATTAAGTGTTATTGTCTGTTTTATATTAATAATATATTTTATCCTAATTATGTGTGATTTTATACTATTTTTAAAATATATTATGCTCGAATAATTATACAATAAATATTAAAAAAGAAAATCATAATGATTATACATATGAAAATTTTAATTTATTAAATATAAATAAAATATTAATTTTAAATATAATAATTATCATAATCATTATATTATTAATTATTCGGTAATTAAATTTGAATAAATGAATAAGAATGAATAGAATATTCTAAGGAATATTCCTTTTTGGTGTAAAATGGTGTGAATGGGTTGGAGCTGAAATAGTGTTTGGTGCTGAAATTGTACCATTTTGGTGCGAAATTGACATCAAATTTGGTGTCATGGGTTGGAGATGGTCTAATACCAACAATATCCTCCTTCATTCGCTAAGCACAGAGTGGCATAGTGCCCTAGAGATGGGCGGATGCTTGATAGGCCGTACGAAGAATTGGTACATGGCGTATCGATTTGTAGTCTATGACACGTAGGGTGTGGTTTGATTTCAGAACTAGCATAAGAAGGGTGTGGTTGGAGTTGACCCGTAGTGAAGAATTCCTGGACTGCCACATAGACATCAAGATGGACTGTTGTCCATTCTGCTTTGAAAAAAATTAGAGCCATAGTCACCCGTTCCCGGAGCCCGATCACTACCAATAACAAATAGAGCTGCCCTTATGTACTTGGAGGTAATTAGAGCAATTAATTGCTATTGTTGCACCTCTGTAAGCATCAACTCATAGGCATGCTGTTGTCCAAAGGCGTGCAATCCTCTCGAATGCGTAACAACATTTCAAAGTGAGATACAAACTCTTTGACGACTTCATGTATGCTAGTGGTTTGATCGCCGGAGGCCTTGGTGATGGTCACTAGAGTATTTCACTTATTGTTCCTTTTGACCAGATCTTGAAAGAATTTGTTGTATCTATCACTTCTCAAATATGCACACTTGGCCCTTTGTTGATAAAATGATCGCTCCGCCTCCGCGTGGACCGTAGGTGGTTGTAGTTATCTGGTGCGGTCTCCCCAACAAGTATTCATTGTTGTACAACTTCCAATTCAATGGCTATGCCATCTCAGAAATGTGATGGAAGTGCAATTATTGAGGTCTCGCAGCTATTGTTTCAGTCGAAGTAGCTTCTGTTTGAAGTGGAATTGAGTTGTCCATGTGATCGCTTCTCCCATGATTCCTTAATCAGTCTATCGAAGTCCTGTCCACATGTTATAGAACTTAAAGGGATGTTGTTTGGCCCACTCACTGTGCAGCAATGACACCACATAGCAGGAATGGTCCGAGAGGCGGCCAGGCGAAAGGAATTCCGCATAGCTCTGGTAGTCCACAAGTAGCCGCTGCGTGTTCACCAAAGCCCAATCTAGCTTGCCAGAAACAAAGCGAATATGTCCATGTTAATTAGCGGCCAATTGACCGTAGATCCACCAAATTGCAGTTTTGCGCCACTGCCTCAAGGTCAAGGGTTTCATAATTCGATACGAGCATGCCTCCCTCTTTTTCTTGTGCTTTAATCAAGGTCTTTGATCACCATCCAAGGCTCCTCAGTCAATATCCCCCCTCAGGATGATCCGACAATGAATTAACTGTTCTTTACTCCGCAGGATACCAAGTCCACAAGGTCTAGCTTCCAAAGTAACAAGATACAATCCACGATTAGACAATTGAAAGTTGTGTCCAACTCCCATACCTGGAAATGACATTGGAGGGTGTACTTGGTAGTCTTTCTCAGATAACTTCGTCTCCTTCAATCTCAAAATAGCGAGCCGTTGATGATGAAGGAGGTGTTGATGTTCCAACTTGCAATTTTGATTCAGGCACAACGTGTTCATCCCCGTCGTCTCCTCTGACAACCTCTTTCCTTTGTGGTCCCTGCTTGGCGCACAATTGCTCACTATGGCTTCAGAATTTCTTCCATTGTGGCCCTGCGGATTGGAGCTTGAGGTATTGTTTGATGTTGTCGCTGAGGTAGATGAGGAGGGTGTCGTCGGTGCCTTTCTGTCCAGCAACTGTGTTCTGTGCATCCTGTGCCACCTGGGTCATTTGTAACGGTCTCACCATATACTGCTTCCTTCAAATTTGATCTGCAAGTTGTGACTTGCAGACCCGTCAACAGCGTGATATTCATCGAAAGAAACCTATCGATTCTCAGCAGAGAGAATTACAAATCATGTTAACTCATAACTTATTTATTACATGAATTTCTAACTTCTTTAATAATTAGGCAACATGGCAATTTTTATAAAATAATAAAATTTTCTAATAAAATATTTTTAAAACTAGATATTTTTAATAAAATTAAACTTTTTACTGTATTATTCTTCTCAACTTAACTCCGTCAAATGAAAAAGTAAAATAGTTATAAAACAGAGAAGCCTTTTTAGCCAAATTCTTCAAACATTATTATTTGGATAATGTTGTGTTATAAAGCGAAGACGCCTATTTAAACGAATATTTTATATCAATATGATTCTCTATTTGCATTAAACGTCCTAACATCCACAACAAAAGAGAGCTGCTATGAGAAGGCAATTCCATGGGCTGATTGATTACCCAACTACTTTCAAATTTTTCACGCTACAGGTCAAGCTAACCAAGTTCTGAAAAAAAAAAAAAAACTGCCCATACATGTAAATTAAAATTTTGCATTTGATCAATCAAGAACAGCAAACGGCTACTGAAACAGAGTTGTAGGTACTACACGAATCTGCAACACTTCTTTTTAAGCATTAATATATAGCATCTTTAGAGTGCCAATACTCAGTGTTCACTCAGCAGTTAGATTGTCAGTAGCCATTATTGATGAATCGTCGAGCTGTTTCTGCACTTAACTCTTTGTTCACCTGATATAGAAGAGAAATCAACAGACCACACAAGAAAACATAATGATTCAAAATAAGAAAACACGTACTAGTTTCTCATGGGCCATTCGAAATGCCTCACAGAACTTCTCGGCTCTTTTTGCCCCCACCTACATCATCCAGAAATATTTATCTTCATTTAGTCAAGTATGCGCTATATTATTTGATAGTCATACAGATGGAAAGTACAATGCCCGAATGAAAAATCTATCTAGGCATGCTAATTGACAAATTTGGATGTGATATAATTAATAAAACCATCTTTTTGTTATGAAGAGATCCCCAGCAAAGACAATACCGCACACAATCTTATAGACTATATAACAATTTCATTTCAGCTACTGTTTCCTGACGTTCAAGGCTCAATTTTCTCTCTACTAAATTACGCCTGTAAATAGGGGTGAGTATTCGGTTAAAACCGAACCGAATAAACCGAAAACCGAATAAACCGAATTTTTCCAACAAAACCGAACCGACCGAATTTTTCCAAAATAACCGAGAAAACCGAACCGATTAAAAATCGGTTAATTCGGTTTTCGACCGAATTAACCGAATTACCCGAAATTTTAAATTTAATTCGAATTTTTAATTAAAATAACAAGATTTTATTTAATTAATTATATTTTTAAATAAAAATAATTAAATTAATATTTTTATTCGGTTTATTCGGTTTAACCGAATTACAAAACTCAAAATCGAAACCGAACCGAATTAACCGAAAAACCGAACCGAATTATAAAAAAAACCGAAAACCGAATTAACCGAACCGAATTTCAAAATTCGGTTAATTCGGTTTAACCGAATTTTTGCTCACCCCTACCTGTAAAGCATGTCAAATTATGCAAGGAAACGTAACTATTCATCATCAGAATTAATGCAAAAAGATTTAGTAAAATACTGATAAAAATGTGAATCTAGTGTCGCCTTGAGCTTATGTTCTTTTCCTGCTCTCTAAAATGCGTATGCTTTTTCTTTCACAGAATCCTAGAGCACATCCTGATTTGTAACGTCAAGGAGCTACTTTATATAATAGAAGACAATTTGTAACCAAATTACATCTCTAGTGATCCCGGGCCAACTTGTGTGTAGTCTGGCCCGGCAACTTGGCGCCTAGTTAGAAGGAAGATGGTTAGTGGGTTGTAAAGGCCCGTCGGATAGGGGTCGCTCGGACTCAAGCCCCTGAATTGACGCATGGCGGCCCACACTCTCTAGTATTAGTCGGATCCCGAGTCGGACGTTTATGCTTTAAGACCCCTCCAGGTTTGGCTCCCCGCCGACGTGTGACGGCCCACGCTCCGGGGGTAAGCCCGGACCGGAGGGGGCGTTACTTAGTGCCCTTAGTCGGCACCTTCATAGGCCCTCAGCCGGCCTCGCTACTTAGTGCCCCAGTCGGCACCTTCATAGGCCCTTAGCCGGCCTCGCCACTTCGTGCCTCAGCATGCACAACCACTCCCTGACACCAGACTACTAGAAGTTGTACGGGGTCAGCGCAGGACGGAAGTCATCCTAGTCTCAAGCGACGGATATCTCGCCGAGGTATTGATCCTCCTGTCATATCTTGTCCCCCCGTACCACGACCACATACCCTGATGTCAGGCCGAGCCACGTTCAACAGCGCCAACCCTTAAGTTGACAGTGTCTCTTTTCTTAATTCAGTATGTGCTACTTTATCCTGCCACCTCTGAGCATGCATGGTCTTGTCCTCGCTATATGACAACGGTGGCAGGCGGGGCAGGAGCTGTCTGCTTCCCCAGTCATATAAGCCTCCTCACTCCACATCTCTCAGGTACGCGCAATTGTGCAAGTTCATACTGTTCTATTGCTTTCCATTGCCACCGTCGAATACTACCTTGACCGTCGGAGTGCCTGGCCGGGGACTTTTCCCGACGGATTCTAACGGTCTCTGTCTTGCAGGCTAAAGGCGACCCAGCTCGGTAGACCACCTCAGCGACCTCGCTCTCCCCGGAGGCTCACTCAGCTGTAGGGGCGTCCAACTCTCTTCACGACAGGATCAAATTTGGCGCTAGAGGAAGGGACACCGGCAACCTGATCGAAAGTGGAGATGGCTGACCCCAACCAGATGACTGTGGATGTCTCTCGCGAGGAGTACGAAGTGCTAATGGCTACGCAAGCTCAGATGGCTTCTCAAAGGCCCTCGCAAGTCACCAGCCAAGGGCCTCAGGGCCCGGAGCCAACTGCACGCCGGCCTTAGGGAGGACAAGGCGGGCCTGTTAAGCCTGAGGGTGGCTCTGCACCTCCCCCTGTGGTCGTCCCCTGGGACCAAGGTGGTGAGGCCCATTCGGTGTCAGCAGAGGCCTCAGTGTCCAATCCGGTGCGAGGGAGACGACCGGACAAGGGAAAGCTGACCCTGCTTCAACTGCACTGGTACGCAGTCCTTTTGCTCCCTGGGTCTTGGAGGACCCTGTGCCCCGTCACCTACGTTTCTTCACCGTCCCCGAGTATGCGAGAACCACGGACCCGGAGGAGCATCTGATGAAGTTCGAGAACGCTGCTCTGCTTCATCAGTATCCGGAAGGCGTCAAGTGTCGAGCCTTCCTAACAACCCTATCTGGCATAGCCCAGAGATGGTTCGACCGACTCCCCGAGGGGTCGATCACGAGCTTTGAGGGGCTCAAAAGAGTGTTCCTGCAGCACTTTGCTAGCAGCCGAAGACATCACAGGACGAGCCTTAATTTGTTCGCCCTGAAGCAAAGTCCAAAGGAGACCCTCAAGGCCTACATCAAGAGGTTCAATGATGTGGCGTTGGATGTGTCAACTGCCACCTAGGAGGTCATGGCCAGTGCATTCTCCCAGGGCTTACAGGACGGGGAATTTTTCCGCTCGCTGATCATGAAGCCCCCGAAGGACTTCGATAATCTTCTTAGCAAGACTGTCAAATATATCAACGTGGAGGAGGCGCAGGCAGCTCGTAGAAAGGAGTCGGCTATCCCGGCACCTCCTCACCCCGTTCAGGGTGCTAGGCCCCCAGGAGGACCTATTCGCAGCCCACGCGGGCCCGCCGAGCATACAGGTATGGAGCGACGCCATGTACAGCAGGGGGCCCAAGGGTGTTTCCCTGCCCGATGGAGGCCATACTGCGCCTTCCACCAAAGCCACGGCCACGCCACCGAGGAGTGTCGTCAAGCCGGTCGGGGCCGAGCCTCGGCCCCCAGAGGACGGGGGCGACAAACACCTCCCGGATGGAGCACAGGCCCATGCGGCCCGAATGTCGACCCCGTGGTCGAGGAATTGCGAGAAAACCCCCCAGGTACCAGCAATCTTTTCCCTCAGGGGAACCGGGCTGGGGGCGAGGAGATGGAGGAAGAACAAGTCAACCAGCAGAATGTCATCCGAGGAGGCGTACACGTCATCTCGGACGGACCGACGAGAGGAGACTCCAACCGTGCCCGGAAGGCACAAGTACGTCGACTGGAAATCCATCAGGTTGGCACTAGCCTGGCTCAGGCGGAGGGGCCCCAGATCAGTTTTGGGCCCCAAGATCTGCAAGGGCTAGAGGTCCCACATGATGACGCGCTGGTCATAACAGCCGTCATCGCTAACTATGAAGTCCACCGCACCATAGTGGACACTGGTAGCTCGGTCAACATCCTCTACAAGCGAGCGTTCGATCAGCTCCAAATTGAGAGGTCCCACCTAGACTAGGTAATAACCCCGTTGTTCGGTTTCACGGGAAACCAGGTGCAGCCTATTGGCTAGATCCGATTGGCCATATCCCTGGGCGAGGAGCCGATGAAGAGGACTCGATGGTCTACCTTCTTGGTGGTGGATGCTCCTTCGTCCTACAACGTCATTTTGGGTCGACCGGCCCTCAATGAGTTCCGGGCCGTCGCCTCCACCTTTTAACCTGAAGGTTAAGTTCCCAGCCGGGGACAAGGTAGGAGAAGTCAAGGGCGACCAAAGAGTGGCCCGGAGATGCTACATAGACGACGTCCAGGTAGAGAGCCGCAAGGCTCCCCTCCCCTTCTCCGACTACAACATGGTTCAAGCTTCCCCTTGGTCCGAATTGCACGAGGACAAAGAGGAGGTGCAGCTCCTCCCGGATCGAGAGGAATCCCGAGTCAAGATCGCAGCAGGATTGCCCGAGGAATTGAAGGAGCCCCTGTTGGAATGCTTGGCTCAAAACCAAGATGTCTTCACCTGGTTAGTTAAAGAGCTGAGAGGCGTCCGACCGGAGGTGGCGGAACACCGCCTCCATGTGTATCCCCATGCTCGACCCGTGAAGCAGAGGAAGCGAGACTTCAGCACCGAGCAGAATAAGGCGAAGACACATCAAGGAAGTGCAATTCCCGACCTAGCTGGCCAATGTGGTGCTAGTGCCCAAGCCAGACAATAAGTGGCGGATTTGCATCGACTTTCATGACCTCAACAGGGCCTGCCCGAAGGACTGCTATCCTTTGCCTCGGATCGACCAGATGGTGGACTCAACAGCTAACAACGAGTTCATTTCCATGCTGGATGCTTACCAGGTGTATCATCAAATACCCCTGGCCATCGAAGATCAAGAGAAGGTCAGCTTCATCACGGCAGACGGTACCTACTGCTACACCGTCATGTCATTCGGATTGAAGAACGCAGGAGCCACCTACCAACGCATGATGAATAAAGTCTTCCAGTCCCAGATCGGAAAAAATGTGGAAGTATATGTGGACGACATCCTCATCAAATTCACCCGAGCCGAGGACTTGGTAGCGGATGTCGAGGAGACCTGTCAGACGTTGCGAAGGTACGGGCTCAAGCTGAACCCGGCCAAGTGTCTTTTTGGGGCCCGGACGGGAAAATTCCTGGGATACGTCGTGACCGATCAGGGCATCGAGGCCAACCCTAGCAAGGTCAAGGCTCTACTGGATATGCCCCCGCCCAAAAATCTCCGAGAGGCACAGCGGCTCGCAGGACAAATCACGGCCCTGTCTCGATTTATCTCCCGATCGGCTGAACGAGGGTTGCCTTTCTTCAAGACCCTCCGCAAGGCCACCAAATTCCAATGGGGCGCCGACTGTGACAAGGCGTTTGAAGAACTGAAGGCCTACCTTGCTGAACTGCCCGTGCTGGCGAAACCGGAGGTCGAGGAGACCTTGAACGTTTATTTGGCTGCGTCGGCTGACTCGGTCAGCGTGGTTTTAGTTAAACAGGAAACGGCCGAGCAGCAACCCGTGTACTTCTTTGCCCATTTACTAAAGGGAGCCGAGTGCCGCTATACGACACTCGAGAGATTAATGTATGTGCTATTGTTGGGTGCTCGGAGGCACCGCCCTTATTTCTTGGCACACTCTATCGTGGTGTTGACAAACAGCAACCTAGGCCGAGTGGCCTCCAATCCTGAAGCATCCGGGCGACTGATTAAGTGGACCACCGAGCTGAGTGATTATGACATTCAGTACCAGCCTCGGCCAGCTATCAAAGCTCAGACCCTAGCTGATTTCTTAAGCGAGCTGCATTCGGACGAGGTTGAAGAAGCTTGGCAGATATATGTGGACGGTTCAGCAGCCCGATCAGGGAGTGGGATCGGTATCTTGATGATCTCCCCAAGTGGGGAACAAATACACTTGTCTGTTCGACTGGAATATCAAGCCACGAATAATGAGGCTGAGTATGAGGCCCTCATATCTGGACTACAGGCGACCAAGCATGTGGGGGCAGCCCGGGTGATGCTCTACTCTGACTCCCAACTGGTTACACAGCAAGTGGTCGGGCGATTCGAGGTCAACAACGATCGGCTGCAGGCTGAGTTCAAAGAAGTGCTAAGGAAGATCCCACGGGAAGAGAACTTTAAGGCAAATGAATTGGCTAAGCTAGCCAATTCAGTCGGCTCTTGGATGCTTCCTCAAGCGGGTGGCCCGGCGTTGCTAGTCATGCAGATAGAAAGATAAGCCGATTTGGAGTTTGAGTCCGACTGGCGAACCCCAATCATCACCTACCTCACAAGGGGAGTCTTGCCGGCCGACCGGGAGGAAGCTCGGTGGCTCAAGAAGCATGTGTCTAGGTATACCATGGTCGGCGACGTCCTGTACAAGAGATCGTTTTCTCGACCTCTCCTCAAATGCCTAAGCGAAGAGGATGCTAACTATGTACTGAGGGAAATTCATTTGGGGATCTGTGGACACCACGCCAGGGCTCGCGCGACGGCTCGGAAGGCAATAATGTCAGGCTATTATTGGTCGACCCTGTAGAAGGATGCCAACGAGCTGGTTGTCACCTGCCTGTCCTGCCAGAGGCATCACTGCCTACCGCACCGACCAGCAGAGACATTGAAAGCATCGACGGTCTCGTGCCCCTTTGATCAATGGGGCATGGATATTGTAGGACCATTCCCAAGTGCCGCTACCCAGAAAAAGTATTTGCTGGTGGTCGTCGACTACTTCTCCAAGTGGATAGAAACTGAGGCTCTGTCGCGTATTACTGAGCAGGCGGTGATGAAGTTCTTGTGGCGGGACATACTGTGCCGGTACGGAATCCCGCACAAGCTCGTCTCTGACAACGGAAGGCAGTTCCAGGGTAGAAGGATACAAGAGTGGTGCGCAAAATACGGCATCAAGCAAGCATTCACCTCTGTAGCCTATCCTCAAAGCAATGGCCAGGCGGAAGTGGCCAACCGGGAGATCCTTAGAGGATTAAAGGCTAAGCTGGACCACGTCGGTGGAACGTGGGTAGAGGAGCTCCCGAGCATCCTATGGGCCCTGCGGACCACGATCAAAGAGACAACGGGATGCACACCTTTTCAGCTAGTCTATGGAAGCGAAGCAGTGATCCCGGTCGAGGTCGGATGCGAATCGGACCGAAGGGCGCCCTATAATGAGGACAACTCGGAAAGGCGACGACTGGAGCTGGACCTTGTGGACGAAATCCGAGACAAAGCAGCTGCTCGGATGTTCGCATATCGGCAGAGGATGAAACAGAAGTATGATCGGAAGGTATTACCGAGGACATTCTAAGTGGACGATCTTGTCTGGAAGAGAATCAAGCCCGTGGGGGACGTAAACAAGCTGGAGCCACAATGGAGAGGACCCTTCAAGGTTATTCAGAAGCTCGTTTCAGGAGCTTATTACTTAGAGAATGAGAAGGGAAAGAGGATAGATCGACCATGGAGTGTTATTCACCTTCAGCCCTATCGGGCTGTCGAGTGAGAAGCTATAATGTAAATGTAAAGCACCCATAATAGTGGAAGAGCACGGTCCTTACCCCGCTCGCAGATGCTCCAGACTCTCGAGCTATTATCCCGCGGCTCGGCTGCTCAGTAAGACGCGTGACGTTCCACGCTCCCTGAGTCTTGCCCGACCGTGTGTGTTATTATCCCGCGACTCGGCTACTCAGTCAGACGCGTGGCGTCCCACGTTCCCTGAGTCTTGCCCGGACCGTGTGTGCTATTATCCCGCGGCTCGGCTGCTCAGTCAGACGCGTAGCG